>CAKKTA010000026.1:0-21921 GCA_920104075.1 Melanargia galathea
GTAACCTCGTACGGCTAAATGCTATAAAGGCGCACACCCTACCCACTATGTTTTTCACATAAAAATTTGTTGAATTTCTCTATAGGTAGGTAGCAACAATCTTTATAGCCTGGCACCTTGTTTCACACATTTAAAATAAAGATACTTCGACGCCATCTTTTACACAATTTGGGGAGCGGAAACGACTTGGTATTTTTAAATCTGGTATGACTCCACGTGCTGAAAGTTCCAGTCTCTTTTACTAATCTCTATACAATCCACCATTATCGGATTCTTTTACAAAATCACAACACGACTCCACCATATCGGGTTTTTTTTTTTTTTTTTACAAAATCACAGCACGACTCCACCATGTCGGGAAGGCCCTTCCTTTCCCTAATTCTGCTTCGCGTTATTATGTCGTTGAGAGCCCCTATGGGCCCTTAGAGGGTTTACAATAGTGAGTAAGTGATAACGAGTGGAAAGGAATGCCCCCCGAGTTAATTTATATCTGATGGAGTCATACCTTCGTAATATGCTGCGACGCGAGTCTGACTCCAGCCGGTCTCCTCGCGTCTTCCGCTCCCCCTTCTCCCTCTTGCTCTAGCTCCTCGGCGACCTGCATGAGTAAGTTAACCATGACATCACTGTATGATGCCCCTAGTTCTAGAGAGAGTGATTATGTTATATTTCTTAAACGTGCGGTAGGCCATCCCACACCATCCCAATGACCCCGAGCCATGTTTCCCTGGGAAACCCGTAGGGGTACCCGGAGGGATTACGATATACGACCCCCGGCGCACCTTCCGGTAACCTCCTTTGCAGCGCTCAAACACTTATGAGCCCTACTAAGGGTAGAAGATCCCTCGTTGCAGCCAGTACTTAGTCCTTGACCACTTCCTAGCTGATCTAATACGCCCGCCAGGTCAAAGGCATGGTGAGGAGGACCTCCGTTTAAACTTTGGTTGGCCAACCACATCGAGAATAAATTCCCTATCACTGATCTAGATACTTAGCGTCCAGGCACTTAACGTCTAGATACTTAGCTTAAGTTATTCGCCATCCGCTCGGTGCTCGAAGAGATGAGTCTGCCAGACTTCGCCTCTGCTTGCATGTTGTTCTCAGGAAGAGATGGTCGTGCGTTGGCAGCGCTATTTAAATACCACTCGTGAATAACGGAAATAAGACTTGATGTGACTTTATAAATTCCATTTAAGCAAACCACGATATACTAACATATAAATACGCGCGCACGGTACGGGATCCGAGCGGATTACATCGATACACGTTCAAAATGGGAATACCGTTCAGCCACCTTGTCGCGCCCCAATTCAAATGTACTATAGCGAATGAAAAATGACTGATTCGTAATAGCCACAGACTATAGAGCATAGAGCGAACTTCGAGCGAACTCTGCTAAATCACAGATAACATTACATTCATAAACTAAACACTGACCTTAGAGCAGTACGGCTAACTTTGCTCTTGTGCATTTCGCGAACGCATACGCGCTTCGCGACAGTAATGTTACCAGAGATAAAACAATTCCCACAAAAAAGATAAAAAAATCAAAATTTATGCAAATTCAAATCAACTGCCGCATGTAGATATGACAGATGCCTGACAGGCACTTCATGGTGATAATGTCATTCGACATCCATTTTTGAATATTTTTTTCAATGTGCTTCTTTTGTTTTCTATTGCTGTTAGTGTGCACTTTCTAGTTTCCACTCTTGGTGTTTTTTTATTTTAAGGCAAAACGAGTAATATTATTACGCGGTATATGGCATTTTATGATGACAGGGAATTAAAGTAGTTTGGGGTAAAATCGTACTTCGTAGATGTTACAATTAACTCATCTGTAAATGACAATGATAGCTGTCAGAATTCCACGGAATTAGTAATTCGGATATATAAATGTCAAAGAGTAGGTACCTACTATAGTCTATATGTTATTTGTCTGTGGTCAAAACATTGCTATGTGTCAAAGTGGTCACTGGTCAACGCTCATAGAGAAAATAATAATAAATAGAGTTGGCATAACTACCTTAAAAACGTGCCAAAAATACACTCACACACGCACAATCCTGTAACATAAAATGGCGCGTGTTCATTGTGATGTCTCAAGTTGTGCGTGTGTGAGTGTTCATGTATACATTTTAGGGAGGCCATCTTAAGTCACGAGTGTGCCGCAAACTGTTTTATTATTATGTAAAAAATGTAATGTTGTCTCTTTCACACTTATGAAAATTTTGATAAGCTTGAGCTATTTTCCGATCCACTAATTTCTATAGGACATTATGCCAGCTCTATTTATTATTATTTTCTCTATGTCAACGCTCTACCCATTATTATCTCTATGGCTCTACCCGACCAGTGTTGCCAGAAGGTTACTTTTGTAACCTTGTAGGTGATTTTAGCTCAGTCAGGTTACTTCTAGGTTACACATTTCAAAAGGTACTTCTAGGTTACTATTCAATAGGTAACTTTTAGGTGATTTTTCGAATCTTCATAAATACTCTGTCATCTGTGGTTCTTATTGCAACTCTTCTCATCAGTTTCTCTTTCACACTCGTTTCATCTGAATTCTCGACCGATCTCGACCAATGTCTGAATGCAGTCTGAATGAATATATTTTGTGCAAGTTATTTACAAGCAACATCAATTCTATCAACTTGTAAATACAATTTTCTACTAGAAAAAAAAAAAATATTTTTTAGTGAAGTCGGTTTACGGACGACAGTTTTACGTGTTAACGTCATAAGAAAACATTACCTCTCTATCGCTTGTTCCGCGCTCTCGCTTGCACGCTCGGCTATGCCGGCTGATCGTGCTTTCTCTATCGCTTGTTCCGCGCTCTCGCTTGCACGCGGTAGGTACGTGACAATGAGTCATGATTTTACGTGCGTGTGACTGGCGTTCATCACTACATAGTATAAAACAAAGTCGCTTTCTCTGTCCCTATATCCCTATGTCCCTATGTCCCTTTGAATGCTTAAATCTTTAAAACTACGCAACGGATTTTGATGCGGTTTTTTTTAATAGATAGAGTGATTCAAGAGGAAGGTTTATATGTATAATAACATCCATTAAATAGTGGAGAAATACTGTTATTTTTGAGATTTCAAATGTGATGTCGTAAATAATTACATTGTTTCCGCTTACATTGCAAACGCAGGCTGAACCCTACGAGATTTATCAAAATAATGTACTAAGTATTGTACACATTGAAAAGGTCTACAGAAAAGTCCGCGATGGTATATGTCTATCTCTTATGGATATCCCACAATAATATTTTTTTGTCATTTACTTTTTACGACAAATAATGGCTAATTTTCGAAGCGATTTCAACCAATACAGCATTAATCCTTATCTAATTAAATACCTTAAATGCATTGTTGATTTTATATAAATCCATATGGCCCTTTACAGCATATGATTTAAATCAATACTTTCGAAGATATTACAGATTTAAAAATTGCGGCGGCGGGAGCGTGCCTATAAGCGCGTCGACGGCCGCGGTTCTCCCTATAGCCGTGTCGATAATTTTTGAAACCAAAAAAAAAATCACAGTACGTAGGATGAAACCCATTGGAAAAGGAGGAGAATATTATAAAAATACAAGGAAAAATAATTTACGGGCGATCTGAGCTCGGGGAAAAAGGGGGGGAGTTTTAAGGGTAAAAAACGGTTTATCTCGATTTCCGGCAAAACTAGAAGTCCTATGGAAAAAATCAAATGGCAAAGTTGTAGGTAGTAAAAAGATCTACTTTTTACTAACTTTTGTATTTACACTTTTTTCACATAACCTCAAAAGTTATGTGAAAAGTTCAAAAAACCAAGTTTTTGGTTCTTTATTTTTATCTTTTAAAATAATTTTTTTTTTTCACGGAATCTGGTGAAAACTTACTGTTTTATGTCCCAAATACACTAATTTATTTGATTTGAAATATTTAGTTTTTCTCCTTATTTTTGACTTAATATCGACTTAATTCTGACAGCTGTCATTTTCATTTACAGATGAGTTATTTATATGGAGAACAGGGTTAACATCTACGAAGCACGATTTTACCCCAAACTACTTTAATTCCCTGTCAACATATAAAGCTCTAAGCCGCTGAATAATATTAATTGTTTCGCCCTAAAATAGAAATTGCTAAGAATGGAAACTAGAAAGTGCACACTAACAGCAATAGAAAACAAAAGAAGCACATTGAAAAAATTTATTCAAAAATGGAAGTCGAATGACATGATCACCATGAAGTGTCTGTCAGGCATTTGTCATATCTACATGCAGCAGTTGATTTGTATTTGCATAAGTTTTGAATTTTTTATCTTTTTTGTGGGAATTGTTTTATCTCTGGTAACATTATGAAACGTCAGAATTCCACGGAATTAGTAATTCGGGTATAAGGTGAGATATAGTAAGTTCATTGTGGAAAATATCGTAAAAAGTCAAGCCGCCTGGGAGCTTTCATCGAAAACGCTGCCTAATCCCTGAGCGGGTAGTACCTACGCATAATATGCTCTACTACCCGTGCGAAGCCGGGGCGGGTCGCTAGTTTATTTATAAGACGTTAATATCACGTCAATAAAGCTGCTGTGGGGGGAAAAACATGGACCAGAAGGGCAGCAGATAGAGGAGAATGGAAGAGGTTGGAGGAGGCCTTTGCCAAAAGGCACACAGATTAGGGGGAAAAATTAGAAATAAATTGTACAGTGCATAACAATGTTTAATCTGATCGAGGCTTAATAAATAAATAAATAAATAAAAAAATATCACGTCAAAAATATGAAAGGTTATTTTTTACACTAAAAGGTTACTTTTTTATTTATTTTAGGTAACTTTTGATATGACCGTGCTGGCAACACTGTACCCCACTTTCAAAATCAAAATTGATAACATTGTTAAATCGGCGGGGTTTCCAGGTTGAGGATTTTGATCTAAAACTTTATGAGGTAATTAATACTGAAAATAAATATAGTGTCAAACTTTTTTAGATACTCATTAATCTGTGCTTTTGCCCCTTGAAAATATTTAATTCAATCAAACAGTTATTCAACTCAACAACGACGTAACGAGTACAAATAAACAGCGGAGTGTTTATGGCTGTAGCGTCATCGTGCGGTTGTAATGGGTGACGCGAAGTACGTGGTTCACGACGGACGGCGTTGGCGCGAGCTGGACCTGCGCTCGGGCTGCGTGTGGGGTTGGGGCGCCGTGAACTTCGCGTACGCGCGGCGCGGCCAGCTGGTGCCGGTGTCGCGCGCGCGCGTGCTGCGTGCCCTGCGCGCGCGCGCCGCCGGCGACCCCGGGCTCTGCGCCGTCAAAGACGGACCGCCACTTCCAGAAATACGGTACCGATATCTTTGCTACCTTCTATTTAAAGTCTACAACATTATTGTATACAAAGTACAACACGAACATTTCACTCCGACACCATGACCAGAGCATCTTCGGATGTTGACTCAATTTAAATTAAATAATAATGTTGTTTGTGAGCTATGATCATTATTCCATTTTCCAGCCTCACTATTCCTTTTTTTTCATTTACTTTTGTTTCAAGCAATACATCCAACCAAATACTTTGTAGGTTCAACCCAAGTTCAACCATGTTATTTTTTGACTAAGTTATTTAGCATTGAAATTATAGAATATATTAAAAAGTATATATATATCTAATATCTAATTTTAAATATTTTCCAAAACAGTTTCAAATGACCAGTGAAATGAGTAATATGCGAGACCTAAAAGTGATAGCTAAAAGAGTCTTAATAGTTTCAACTGTAAAAAACGTCATTTGGTACACATGCAGAACTGTCATTTTCAGTCATTCCAAATCTTGTCCCTTGCTTTCGGCTTGTGCCAAGAAACTAGGTACCCTGAAATAACACACATTACACACTTGTATCAAAATGTACCAATTTAAATGTTTCCAGTAATCTGAGGCCTGGGAGAAAATCCAACGACAGGAGGACACCAAAGCGCAAGAGGACAGCGAGGCGCATGACTGATCCACCCTTGCACACAACACATCAATATAATTCACAGGAGGTTTTAAGGTGAATGGGTAACTGCTATATGACTTATGACGTTACAATATTAACCTTCCAGAGGTCGCGCCCCTGCGCCGAACATGAATGGTCGCGCGCGGTGTGACAGTCCGCAACTTTGACTGCCTGTTTTGAGTTAACTAATAAGCAATTTGTGTCTATTTATAACATAATAGTAAAATTTGGTCCTCTGTCTAACTAAATAACAAAGAAAATTACAGGGTTTTATTTATTTATTCATTCACAAAGAAGACCAAAAGTTATTCAGAAAAAAATATGGAGAGAGCTGATGATTGAGGAACTCGGACACGGGTGAAAGGCACGCTTAAGGTATTGAAGATAAGTGAGGGGTGCTCGAGCAAATGTCACTCGAAACGGCATCCAATTGGCAGTGAGCTGGAAAAATATTCAAAATGGCGAAAAAAAGATGGCCGCCATACAAATTCCATCAGTGTCTATCTCAAAGGGTATAAAAGATGGAAGAGTGGTTTCTTAGCAAAAGATGATCAGGACCTTCGGATCCTGATCACTAGAAAAAAAAATTCAAAATGGAGGAATTTATTTCGGACCGACTAGGGACCGACTAGGGACCGACTAGGGACCGACTAGGGACCGACTGCGGACCGACTGCGGACCGACTACGGACCGACTAGGGACCGACTGCGGACCGACTAGAGACCGACTACGGACCGACTAGGGATTGACTACGGACCGACTAGGGACCGACTACGGACCGATTAATGACCGACGGGACCGACTACGGACCGACTACACACCGACTACACACCGACTACGGACCGACTACGGACCGACTACGGACCAACAACGGACCGACTACGGATCGACTAGGGACCGACTAGGGACCGACTACGGACCGACTAGAGACGGACTAGGGACCGACTACGGACCGACTAGAGACCGACTAGGGACCGACTACGGACCAACTAGAGACCGACTAGGAACCGACTAGGGACCGACTACGAACCGACTAGAGACCGACTAGGGACCGACTACGTACCAACTAGGGACCGACTACGGACCGACTACGGACCAGCAACGGACCGACTACGGATCAACTACGGACCGACTAGGGACCGACTACGGACCGACTAGAGACCGACTAGAGACCGACTAGGGACCGACTAGGGACCGACTAGGGGCCGACTACGGACCGACTACGGACCGACTAGAGACCGACTAGGGACCGACTAGGGACCGACTAGGGACCGACTACGGACCAACTAGAGACAACGGACTACGGACAACGGCGTCCGCGACACAAACTGCCACTTGAAACTTTTTTTCTTTTTTAATCGTTCCTATAAACCTATGTTTTTTTCCTCTCTAACTACTAGGAAATTTAACGTAGAAGCGAGATAATATAAATAAATACGCCTGAGTGTAAGAGGAATAGGTATATTTCTATTATGCCCGCCGCCCGACGCACCCAAAGGCCATGTCAACTGCTAGTTGACACGGGCAATTCCTTTTTGTTATTGTTATTTTAACGTTAAATAATCAAAACCACAGAGAATCATCTGGTATAAAGCTGGTTTAATCTGTGAGCTCTGCTCTTAACGATTCCCACTTGACTTATCGTCTGGAAGTCTGTTATGTAAACAATAAGTACCTAGTCGTGTTTTTTATAGTGCGCGGCGCGCTCGCGCTGTGGCCGCCATGACAGGCCGGCCTATACGGCAAGAATTGTACTACACGCGTGGCAAATCCGGCGGACCACCGGTGAAACGGACTATAGTTTGTTATAGTGGATGTTGGTAAGTGCATTTGTTTTGTGTTCGTCCCTTGCAGTTCCCAAGCTGTAGGAACATGCTATAGACACGGAGAACCTTCCCACTGACCCGGGAGAATACATTTAAATTTCGGCATCCTCGCTGCCATCGGCCTCTCATCTTGGCCGAAAAGGTCCTATTGAGGAAATAACCCCTTCCCCATCCACCAAGAAATCCATAAATGATCCTTCAACTGCAAATCCCTCTATCCAATCAATCTATACGCACCCATCCTTATCTGATACCCCTACAAAATACCTGGAATCAGACTGGTCCATTCATAGTCTATGTTTTCAGAGAAGAGAAGAGAAGAGAGATTCGGCCAATTTCTTCACAACAATAAAATTCAATCTGTAGTTAATGATGGAGTTAAAAGCGTTGTCAGAAACAAAGTTTCTATTAAATTTACCAGCGTTGAAGCTGCAAATAAATTTTTAAATAACCCTTTAATAAAAGCTGCTCAATATAAATTTACATTCCTACATTCAATGTGACAAGAATGGGACTGGTGAGGGGAGTCCCGGTGGACTGGCATCTTGACAAATTTGTTAATTCACTCGAGTTCTCCTCTGGATGTGGGGAAGTTCTTGTTCTCAAAATAAGACGCGTAAATAGAAAACAAATAATTGATGATGTTGTGACCTGGATCACAACTCAGTCAGTGGTGATGACATAATATAGGGGACAGGTGCTTCCTATCAAAATCTATTCTTACCATACTTCCCTTCCAGTAGAAACATACCAGCTTCCCACAATTCAGTATATATGAATTGCTGTCATTTTGGACATATAAAATCACAGTGCCGCTTAAGTCTTAAAGCCTAGGTGCTGTAAGTGCTCTCAGCAGCACACTGGTGAATCTTATAATATCACTCGATATAGTGCGGCCTGTGCTCTCTGTTCAGGTAAGCATTTAGCTACGGCTAAAAGCTGCGCTGAACATTCTTGTAAACAGGCAATTTCCCAAGTTAGTTCAATTAAAGCTTCCTCCCATTTTCCCCCTAGTCACCCATCCAAGAGACGGCTAAAGAAATGTTTGTAGTTTTGCACCCCCTGCTTACTGCCATAGCACTAATCCCAAATCTTCTCCCCAACATAAATCTGCATCCAGTGTCCTACAGACAAACTTTGATAATTAGCCCTTATCCCAGGGCCCCATTAGTGAAGGGATATGACAGGCAAGCACACCAGAATATCATTTGTAACCGTTCCTCCTTCCTTGTTAATGGCTGTGCTCTTAATAGCAATGATCTCCCACATTCCTCAATCACTAATGATATGGATAAATTAATTCTCCTTTTAGCAAAATCTTTAATTAACATATTAGAAAAGAAAAAAGTGACTGTCATAACATTAATCTTAGAAATAAAGATAAACTTGTGTTGTCCACTACTAGGCTGCGAAAAGTTGGAAAATCATTTGTTGGTAATTTTGTACTTTTTTATAATATGTTGCCAGAGAACATTTTGGATATATGTTAATAAGTTTAAGGTTTTTTATAAAACGCAAATTAATTGAAAAATCTTACTATAGCTTAATAGTTATTTGTTTGACAAGATAGCAAAATTATTGTTTGTTGCGAGTGCCTAGTTTGAATCCCGAGCGAGCGAAGGATTCTAATTTAGAATCACGAGCGTAGCGAGTGATTCTTATATAGAATCCTGAGTGTAGTGAGGGATTCAAAGGCACAAGAAACAAAAAGTTTGCTATCGTGTGATACATACAACTTTTCACCTCAATAGCGAAAAAATACAAGATGTAAGTAACAAAAATATTTACTGAAAAAAAAAAGGATTTTTTACATTCAGATTACGTACCTACTTACTTATTATTATGCTTAACTTAAAAATCAGCGAAGTACCAGTCGGGACTCAAATTTTTTATCAAATAAATTTTCTTTTTTGCAGCGAGAAAATTTTCATCTGGTGCTTTAAGAACTTTTCAATATCATGATCGGTGAAAACTTTAGATTTTTGGATTTGTGCCCCTTGTATGATATTCGTATTTTGTTGGATTAAAACTCGTCACAGCAATAAATGTGTTTTATTAATTACTAGCTTTTCCCCGCGGCTTCGCCCGCGTGAATTTCGGTTTTTCACAAATCCTGAGGGAATCGTGGATTTCTGGTTCCCGTTCCCGCTCCACTTTCAAGGTAGTTTGCTATAGTGATCTACCTATAGCTGTAGATTTAGGTTTTTTCAAAATCCCGTGGGAACTCTGGATTTTTCCAGGATAAAAAGTAGCCTATGTGTTGCCAATGCATGCAACACAGCAAACTATTGCAATAATGTGTTATGTGAACGTGATTTACCTAAGAACAGTCAGCGCCCTCTATGGCGTTTTTGGAAGATTATATCTATGTTAGTCCCACAGGAATACTTTTCCGGGATAAAAAGTAGCCTATGTTTTAAGTCAGGGCATTATCTATCTCCATTCAAAATTTCAGCCAAATCTGTTCAGAAGTTGCGACGTTATAGAGTTACAAACATCCAAACATCCAAACATCTCAGCCGCTGCAATCGCTTCAAGTTTCCGACTTAGGCAGCTAGAGGGCGCTGCGATAGTTTTTTTAAATTTCGAATGATGGCTGCGAGGGCGATGCGATCATTACTTAGTTTCCAGTTTTAGCCGCCAAAGGACGCTGTGATCACTTCAAGTTAGGCTGCCAGAGGGCGCTGCGATCGTTTTTAGTTTCCAGTTTTGGCCGCTAGATGGCGCTGCAATCGTTTTTTAGTTTCCAGTTTTGGCTGCTAGAGGGCGCTGCTATTGGTTCAAGTTTCCGGCTAAGGCCGCCAGAGGGCGCTGCGATTGTTTTTAGTTTCCAGTTTTAGCCGCAAGAGGGCGCTGCAATTGTTTTTTTAGTTTCCAGTTTTGGCTGCTAGAGGGTGCTACTATTGCTTCAAGTTTCCGGCTTAGGCCGCCAGAGGGCGCTGTGATGGCTTCAAGTTAGGCCGCCAGAGGGCGCTGTGATCGTTTTAATTTCCAGTTTTGGCCGCGAGAGGGCGCTGTGATCGTTTTTAGTTTCCAGTTTTAGCCGCAAGAGGGCGCTTCAATTGTTTTTTAGTTTCCAGTTTTGACCGCCAGAGGGCGCTGCAATTGTTTTGTTAATTTCCAGTTTTAGCTGCCAGAGCGCGCTGCAATCGTTTTTAGTTTCTAGTTTTGGCCGCCAGAGGGCGTTGCGATCGTTTTTCGTTTCCAGTTTTGGCTGCTAGAGGGCACTGCTATTGAATCGTGTAGAATTGTAAGCACCATTCCGAACCAGTGGTAGATTCATTTGTCGATTCAAAAGCACTTGTAAAAGTTTATCCGAATAAAAAATATGTCTTAGACTTGCCTTTACACAAGTTTAAGAACTTTCTTAAAAGTATGCTCATAAAAAAAGCTTATTATACAACTGAAGATTATATAAACGATAAAAAAGCTTGGATTTAACTCGTTCCAGCAATGCGCGAGACGGCATTTCAATCATGTACATTAATAATAATAATTGTTATAATGTTATTTTTAAAAAGAGCAACCGCCGAGTTTCTTACAGGTTCTTCTCGGCTGGAACTGCATTCCGAACCTGTGGTAGACTCAATCGACGATTCAAAAGCACTTGTAAAAGTTTATTTGAATAAAAGAACTTTTCTATTCTATTCTATTCTAATCAAGTTTCCGACTTAGGCCGCCAGAGGGCGCTTTGATCGTTTTTAGTTCCCATTAAAACTTTCATCCCCTATTTTACCACCCTTAAAAGAAGATTTTTCAAAATAAAATATACAGAGTTTTATTATTTAAAACTCATAATCTAAATGCCGATTTTCAGGTCTGTAACTTTAAAAACATAGAACTTTCATAAAAACTTTCATCCCCTATTTTACCACCCTTAAGGGGAGATTTTCCAGAATAACTTATACAGGTTTTTATCATTTAAAATTTTTAATCTAAATGCCTATTTTCATATCTGTAACTTCAAAAACATAACCTTCCTACCCCCATTTCACCCCCTTAGGGGAGGATTTTCGTGAAATATTTTCTAGGCTGATATCTAAGCCCTAGAATTAACCTACCTTCCAAATTTCAAGTTGATAATAGCAAAATTATAATTAAAACTTCCCATTAAAACTTTCATCCCCTATTTTACCACCCTTAAGGGAAGATTTTTCAAAATAAAATATACAGAGTTTTATTATTTAAAACTAATAATCTAAATGCCGATTTTCAGGTCTGTAACTTTAAAAACATAGGACTTTCATACAAACTTTCTACCCCCATTTTACCCCCTTAGGGGAGGATTTTAGGGATATTAAATAGCCTATAACCTGCCCCAAAAGTTGGACTACCAAATGCAAAAAGAATTTTTCAAATCCGATAGGTACTTCCAGAGATTAGCGCGTTCAAACAAACAAACAAACAAACAAACTCTTCCGCTGTATTATATTAGTATAGATTATAATTTTACAATATAGATAGGCTGTTGCCTGTGCGAAAAATATGCCTATAAGTAAAACATTAACTAACAAAGTTAGACGTAACTCTCAAAGTTAGCCACCTATTGATGACCGGACAGTGTGGCCAATTCTGTTGTACACAATCTCTAAACCTAAACTAAAATGACAGGTCTAAATTTATTCCTATCTCTTTCACAGTGCTCACTGCAGAAAAGGATAGCAATAGATTTAGGCCTGTCATTTATTTTAGGTTTAGAGATTGTGTACAACAGAATTAGCCACAGTGTTCCTCTAAGTAAAATATAAACTAACAAAGTTAGACATAACTCCCAAAGTTAGCCGCCTATTGGGTGCAACTTTGGTTTTGTGGTTTTATATTATAAATATTAAACACCCCTCCGACTGTCTTCACAAAAATGCGATAGCTTTTAACATGGAGTAAATACTACATAATATAAAGATTGCCTTGTTTTAGACAATTCCATGAAATATGATAAAATCACAGTCTCTGAACAGGTCTTCGCACCTTTTGTCTCCAATTATTAAATAATTCATAGGCTTTCAGGTATTTTTCACGCGACTTTTCCGGCAGAAAGTTTAATTCAGCGTTAGTCACTAATTCTTTTAATTCTGAAGGTGTTAAATTATCACTGGAGTCACTCATTTTGTTTTAATTTTTTTACAACAAATAACTACAAAGAAATTAGTTAGGTACCTAATTAAGATATAGAGTATAGACAATTTTTTTCCTGCTATTTTTTTTATTCCTCTTTTGTCTGCGTTCGAAATTGCGTAATTCAAGAAAAAATTAACTAATTATTTTAATTCTCCTTAAATTGTTTACGTTTCATGTTGTTTTACAGAATTATAAATTCTAAAACACATTCTAAGAAAAACTCAATAGTTTAAATAATATATAATAGAAAATTTTGATGAAATAAAATGTTGGAGCTACTATACAAACTATTTGATACAAAACTTTTCCGAACTTTTCTTGAGACAGTGAATTGAAGAAATGACAATCCAAAGCGTTCTATAATCAAAACACTTTTTCTCACAGAGTGAGCAAAAACGAGTTTTGCTCACTGGTTTTGGCCAGCAAACACGCCCTTTTTGAGCTACTGAGGTGAAAAAGATTTTTTTAATGATTGTTTACTGATAACTGTTTTAACCCTTCTGTTACAGAGTTTTCAGAAGAAATGAAGAAGTTCATCAAGACCCGATTGGAGAGGACTCCATTATCTCAGGAGGAAATTAATCCTCCCTTGTTGGATGGTGGGGGAGGAGAGGAGGGATGTAAATATGCTCACAAGCACGACTTGTCACAATTACGAAGAGTTTACACCTTCTGTAAAGACTTTCAAAATTCTATGTGCACTTTTACACATTGCAAGTATGTGCACGCTACAGTCTTTGAAGAGCAGCATTTTTATAGAACCGGTGTTTTGCCAGATCATGCATTACACCACAGAACAAATAATAATGAAGATGGAACACACTATTTGCAGCCACCACCACCGCCACCACCTGAAGGTAATCACACTAATATTATAAAGGCGAAAGTTTGTGTGTATGTGTGTGTGTGTGTGTGTGTAATAGTCTCAAGAGGAAATGTGGTTGCTCTTTTCTCCATACAAACGCTCTCGCGTGTTTTCTCCCTGGTTTATGATCCAATAAATGAAATGAAAGAATGAAAGCAATGATTTTTTTACAAAAATAAATATAAACCTATTCTATGCCCCTATGTTTTCCTTTTTGAAGATACATTATTTTTATAAGCACTAGAACCGTTACAAAATGCTCAAAATTGTCTATTTTAGATCGCTTTGAACAGAGGCCTAATGTACAAATTTGACAATTAATAATGTTTGTTTGTTTGAACGCACTAATCTCTGGAAATACCAGTCGGATTTGAAAAATTATTTTTGCATTTGGTAGTCCAATTTTTGGGGAAGGTTATAAATCAAATCAATAGGGGGTAAAATGGGGGTAGAAAGTTTGTATGAAAGTCCTATGTTTTTAAAGTTACAGACCTGAAAATTGGCATTTAGATTATTAGTTTTAAATAATAAAAACCTGTATATTTTATTCTGAAAAAACTTCCCTTAAGGGTGGTAAAATAGGGGATGAAAGTTTTAATGGGAAGTTTTAATTATATTATTGTTATTATCAATTTGAAATTTAAAAAATAATGTATCTTCAAAAAGGAAAACATAGGGGCATAGAATAGGTTTATATTTATTTTTGTAAAAAATCATTGCTTTAGGATCATAAACCATCCTAGACTGCATCATCACTTACGTGCAGCCCCTGTGACATTTCATTATTTACGTCGTCTCAACCGATACCATACGCCCCCTAGACCATACGCCAAGTCCAACACCGGACAAGTGTTGGAAATAGAGGTGAGCCCATGTTATGGCTCATATCATAACATAAACTCACCTCCACCTAACGCCTCCTGTAACAATACCTATTGCTGAAAATACAAGTATAACTTCAACCATCATAAATACAAACAGCATAACTTGAACTATTTGCTTACACATAGAAATACTTGTGTAGAACACAGAAAGAAGGAATACTATCTCACACAAAACCAATGAAGTAAAATCGTTATTGTTTTGCAGCACCCCCACACATAGCAGCACTCAGAGTGGACCAGTCTACGCCAGGGATACCCATGTAAGTAAGCACTTCATAGTTCTATTTATCTAACGGACAGACTTGACGTTTCATACCTTTCAACGGGGGCAGGATTTCCGGCCGCAGTAGGCATAGAGCTACCTCATTCCCCGCGCGGTGAGGTGCGCGATCGCGCTTTTCATATGAACTCGCTGACCCCGCCGCTGTGCAAATTTTACATCATATACGCATACATACATACCATCTGTATGCGTATGCACTTTTTATCCTGGAAAAATCTACAGTTCCCACGGGATTTTGAATAAACCGAAATCTACATCTACAGCTATAGGTAGACTACTATACTGCCGTCATAATGAAAAAAGGCACAACTAACATTTTATAAATATGGAGAAAATCAAGTTTAAAATTTTTTATTGGTTTTCGGCGAAAAATATCGATTCTAATATTATTTTTCGAAAAAAGATGAATTAAAATAAATTCATTTTCACGATTCCTATACGATTACTGAAATAGAAGTTTTTTATTTTATTTGCATTTATTAAATAATCAACATTTTCTCTTTCAACGTAGGATAAAAAATAAATTAAAGTTATTAATGCAGACTTCACACATCTTTGAGAACGTTATGGAGAATTCTCAGGCATGCAGGTTTCCTCACGATGTTTTCCTTCACCGTTAAAGCAAGTGATATTTAAATACTTAAAACGCACATAACTCCGAAAAGTTAGAGGTGCGTGCCCCGGGATCGAACCCACGACCTCCGATTAGAAGTCGGTCGTCCTAACCACTAGGCTATCACAGCTCTTTTTTATAGCAGCTTTGAATGCGCGTACATGCTGCGCTACTATTCTATTATCTCTACTGAGTGAAAAAATTAAGGTAAGAGAAGTTCCTAAAAGGGTTTTATTAATTTACTAGATCATGCCCACGGCTTCGCCCGTGTGGATTTAGGTTTTTTTCCCGTGGGAACTTTTGATTTTCCAGAACAAAAAGTAGCCTATCTGTAGTAACCCGTCCCCAAAACGTAAAAATCCTGCAGGATCCCCACGTTTAGGAATGCAATTTCCTTACAGCATCAGGGTTGAGGAGTTGGGTACGTACTTGAGTTCATTTAACGATAAAGTTTTTAATTTATAGGTACCTGCCCCAATATCAATTTCAATAACCGACAGTTTCTAAAGCCCATTAGTTTTGAGGGTCAGGTCTCCTACAACAAAGTTTCTCTATCGATAAAAAAAAATTACGCAGATCGGCCCAGAAATCTCGGAGATATAAATCTCGGTGTACATAGGTAGCAAAAAAAACAACTCCTTCTTTTTTGAAAGTCGGTTAAAAAAACAGCCTATCTTACTCCTTGGTTAATCCTCTACTTGTATGTGAAAGTCCCGTCAAAATCGGTTCAGCCATTCCGAAGATTAGCCCGTTCAAACAAACGGACAGACAGACAGACTGACAAAAAATTTAAAAACGTGTGGTTCAGTTATGGTGCAGTTCAAATAACCATATGACCTCAATATGAGGTAGTTATTTCGAAATTACAGACAGACACTCCAATTTTATTTATTAGTATAGATTAATAATAATAAATGTAACGAAAAAAATATTAATAAAATACATAATTTATTTTTATTATAACTTACGTATACGTATCTACGTTGTCGTTTCCTACACTTAAGAGCCGTCTCCATGGCAGCGACAAATCGTTGGTGAGTGGAGTCTAAAACAGTGATTTCTGCATTTAGAGAGCGAGACGTCTTCAGTAAAGAAGAGTACTAAAATATATAGATAAATTAATAATAAATTAATTAAATAAATAAATTTTGCTTGAGGTATCATGATTTTTAGTGAAAAACGGCAAAGTAAAAAGATGCAAATCTAGGTTTGGAATTTCGCCTATTTTAGCGAATATTTGGTAATTTTTTACATGAACTAAAGACATTTGTAATTATTATGAAGTAACCTATCATAAGACTTCAGTCGTTTTTCAATTTTCTAGTTTCTTATATAGTTTATTTACGCACGAAGTTGCCCCAAAATTTGCCCAAAAATAGTGATTTTTCGAGCGTCGTAACTTTCAAAATAAATATAATTTTACTAATATTTTTATTTTATGGCATAGATAATGGAGATATAAATTGATATCTGGCTTAACTTTAGACCTATTGCGACAAATATTAGAATAATAAGCGTAATACGTTTGTATGGAGAAGCACGTGAAGAGAGCGGCCTTATTATGAAGTTGTCGGTCATTAGTTCTACTTTCCTATCCATTGCACGCATTCTTGCCTCACCTATGCACCAACGGATATATTATGAACGCGTCTGCGCCGCGCACTAGCAGGTAGCACAAACACACTAAGATATACACGTACTGTGTAGTGTGTACACTGCGTTAACGCGTATCTCCGACCAATCACAAACGAGCCTCTGATAACCGTACTAACTTGTCTCGGTGGATATGGTAAGTTTAGCACAATTTTACTATTCTACAAGTGCCGACATCCATTTTTAATTAACCGACTTTAAAAAAGGAGGATATCGATTCAACATGTTTGTAATATTATTGGAACAGCAATATTATGTTCACATCTAAGGCTTCCAAACAAATGTACAAAATTTTATATGTTTGTCCACGCATTTCTCCGAAATTATTAATCGGATTGTGACCATCCTTACATGGCTTACATTAAGTTCAACTTAGGGAACGGTGCGACAATTTTCATCAAAATCGGTTCAGTAATTTTCAAGATATGGACTGTTTTAAGTGTGCGATGAAGTCGGATTACCTTCAATCTTTTTACTATTGTCATTAATCGACTTCAAAACGCGTATGTAAAAACGTGATAACGTCATAAGAAAACATTGATGAAGCCGAACGCTTAGGCCGATTGCGCCTTTCTATCGCCTGTTCCGCGCTCTCGCTTGCACACGGAACGTGACAATGAGTCGTGCTTTTTCGTGCGTGCAGCCGGCGTTCATCGATTTATAAGACGTTATCACGTCAAAAAAAAACCTTGACAAAACTCCGTTTTTCCAGAAATACGGACCGGTGGAATGCCCCGTGTGCTGTTTCCGATTCCCCAACCGGGCGCGCCTTGGCGTCCATGTATCCAACAGCCACCGTCGGCGGTACGACTGCAAACACTGCCCCTTCGTCACCACCCAAAGGTAACTCCCACCACCGCTACAGTCTTTTAACGTGGGACGTTAGTCAATATATATATAAAAAACAAAGTCGTGTTTGTTCGAACACTTATAACTCGAGAACGGCTGGACCGATTTTCATGGTTTTTAATTCGTTGTATTTGTCTTCGTCTCGAATAGCAGCTGAATAACTATTAAAAACATTGAAAAATTGACGAAAAAATTAAATAAATGAAAATACATTTTCCCATACAAAGTGTTCATGCGTTTGATAACTGTCAAACATTTAATGTTCATCCCGTCGATACGGTAAACTCTCCCACCCATACCTATGTATATAATTGTTCTGTACGTGTATTTGTCACGTAACTGCTCCTTAACGGCTGGGCCGATTTGGATGAAATTTTGTGTGTATGTTTCAATGGGTTCCTAGATGGTATGAAAACACAATCACCGGGTAGGTACAGGTAACCTACCGGGTCTCGGTAGATGGCGCTGATGTCGGTATGTCACCCGGCAGGACGACGTCTACCGGGTCCGCTAGTATATAATAGATATGTTATTTTACCTGTAGTATTGTTTAGAAAATGCAGGTATAGACAGTTACTTTCGCATTTATAATAATACTAGTGGGGCCGGCAGACTTTGTCCTGCACTGGAACTAAAACCGATTGCAGCGCCACCTACCGTGTCCAATTATTTTGAATCTAAAACCCCTAGGGACTAACTTACACGCAAAAAATTCATTTAAATCTGTTCGTAATAAAAATCCTAGAACCCGACTGCAACGCCACCTACCGGGTCCAATTGTGAACATAAACCATCCCTCAAATACACACAAAAAATTTCATCAGAATCGGTCCAGCAGTTCACGCGTGATGCCGTGACCAAGGATAGGCATTCATTTTTATCCACCACCACTACAGCCTTATAACGTCCCTAAATCTAAGTGGGTCTATGCTCTAAATCCCTCTCTCATAGAAGAGAGGGATTTAGAGCTTAGACCCACCACGCTGCTCCAATGCGGGTTGGCGGGCTTTAACGACTATTGTCACATGACAGTGACAATAACCGGGACTGTTTAACGTGCTCTCCGAGGCACGGGGGTGACCGCCGACTACCAACTCGGGGCTGGCACTGAGAATCTCTTGACAGAAAACCCCCAATACCTAACAATTATTTGCCCGACCCGGGACCTCGTGATCTGCAGTCGAATATGCTAACCAATAGACCAACGAGGCAGTTATAAGGATAAAACAGAGGATGAAAGTTTGTATGAAAGTCATTCTTCAAGTTATATCCCTGAAAATCGGTATTTGCACTGTCTGTAAAAAAAAGAAATACATGTTTCAGGATTTTTGAAAATTCTACCCCTAAGTGGGTCAAATAGGGGATGTAGGTTTGTATGAGAGTCTGTCGTTTTCCACGTCATTTATCAAGTTATATCCATGAAAATTGGTATTTAGGTTTTCGTTTAAAAATAAAGAATTAAGTGTTTAGGGAATCTTAGAAAAACTACCCCAAGTGGGTTAAATGGGGTATGAAAGTTTGCATCTAAGGCCGGGCACGCACTGCGAAATTTATTCGCGCGATTTTTTTCGCAGAATTCTGTGACATGGAAATGTATGAAGCTACACGCACTTGCGATTTAAAATTCGCGAAAAAAATATATTAATATACGGAAAATAAACCGCGCGAATAATATTTCGCAGTGCGGCCTCGCTCTAATTATGTGTATTTGTATAGTTTTTTTTAAGTTTTTTTTATTGATGTAACAGTCGTCCAAATAAATAAATAAGTATGAGATTTGTATGAATCCACCGCGGGCGAAGTCGCGAGCATCAGCTAGTATAATTATCTAATACATATTATGTTGCAGCACTTCGGCGCAGAACCACGCGAGCATTCACAAGGGGACCACATACACGTGTCCGCAGTGCAACCAGCGGATGCGGTATGTAGTAGTATCACTAAAAGTACTAGTCTAAGACGACCTAGACGACCTATCTATTCCTGTATAAGACGACCTTCACCTACCTGGTTAATGGATGAAAAGTATTTTATATCAGAGAATTTTGAGAATTCAATGCTAAGACGTAGGTACGGACTCATTAATTTTTCCTCATATAAAATCTATCCGATTTTATTCTATGTATGAAAACTCTTTGCAACTAAACTTTATAAAACTTATAAATTTAAAACTATACTGCAATTTGCAAAACAAAATGATCGTAAAACAAAAGTCACGACCGCGTAAAGCAAAGATGCCTATGCAAAAAATTTAATTTTCGAATCATTACTATAACCTCTGAAAGTACGCCATGTTTAACAACTGTATTGATATAGTACATTATTGCATGAGATCGGGAGGTAAGCGTTTTCTGGTCGAGTGTGAGTTAGACGGCCGAGCCTTGCGAGCGGCATATGGCAATAGAATCTACGATCAAGAAAATCTACCTAATTATAGCGCTCTGTTTATTTATGTTTGCGTACATATGTATTTTGGCCCACTAATGCTATGTTTGAACTATTTAAAATAGTAGATTATTCTTGTGTAATGATTATGTTGCCGTGCGATGGCCGAGTCATTCTTTTCACTCGACTACGGCAAAGTCAAAAGGAAGGGTTATGATTTTAGCAGTCTATGTATGTGGCCGATTTTAGTATGAGATTCTGTGTGTACCACCGTAGCGCCTAAACTACTGGGCCGATTTTGATGAATGAGGTGTCAATTAATTCTTTGTTATGGTCCGGGTGACATAGGCTACAATTTTATATACGAAAAAAATCGAGAAGCGACGTGCGAGCGGCAAAAGTTTATTATTATTTAGTTTCGGATAGACACAACAGATGGCGCCACTAGCTGCTTGCCCCGCGCTTTCGGGTTTCTCTTGCGTAGTCGACGTAGTCATTCGCGACAGACGCAATACGCACGTTTAAGAATGGATATCGTGACCGCAGCTGCCGCAGCTATTAATACTTAGTACTTTAGCTACTACGTGAGTGTGCATCGCAGTAGAGTTATTAAAAAGAAATGGAAAAAAAGAAGGTGTTAGATGCTAGCTATACATTTATTTTTGGGGTTCCATAAACAGTTTTCAGCTTGATATAGCTCAATAAAAGTTTCCTCGGTGCTCATATTATTAGCCATTTAAACGAATTAAACCGCAAGAAGCACGCGTGCACTCTCAATCGCAACCCCGATTAAACTGATGCGTCGCCAGACGTGTGGACAGACGCCGGACGTCCGCGCCGAAACCCTTTGATCTGTGCCACAAAAACCGCCAACAATCGGATTCGAGGCGGACACGTCTGCGGACGTTAAATACCTACAACAGATGCACAAATTATCCCCTATACGTCGTCTACGTCGGCTTTAGACGGCCGAGCCTTGGCGAGGACGTCTATAAAGCCTCATCTACGCATACGGCGACGCATCAGTTTCATCGGAGTTGCGATTGAGTGCACGCGTGCTTCTTGCGGTTTAATTCTTGTTTAAATGGCTAATAATATTATGAGCACCGAGGATGCACACTCACGTAGTAATTAAAAGTACTAAATAAATAAATAGCTGCAGCTACGGTCTTAATATCCATTTTTATACGTGCGTGTTGCGTTTGTCAAGAATGAACCTAAACTGATCGACCGCTGCAGGTCGATCAGTCGAGCAGGTAGATCAGTATCACCACGAGCTGTCCACACGTCTGCACGTGTGGACAGCTCGTGGTGATAGGTACATCTGCGGGCGTCCGCGGACGCATCTGCAGTCATGTAGAGGAGGCATAACTCACACTCGACCAGAAAACACTTACCTCCCGGTCTCATGCAGTAATGTACGACTTCATCTTATGATTGCAGGTCAAAGAGCGGGT
>CAKKTA010000007.1:0-93279 GCA_920104075.1 Melanargia galathea
AATGAGGAAGTTTCCTGATGTTGAAAATATCATATTTAACACAATGGAATTAAAATATAGATCAAAACTAATAAATCAGTGAAAAAATTTTTGAAATCCATCAATAAATGACGGAGAAACTAATTATTTAAATTTACGCAAAATGCTTGCCGTCTCTCACTCGAGTGACGTCATCACGTCCAGCCTAAAGTATTTTTTCCATGTAGGTAAATTTACTTCTTTTTCCTAATTTTTCTGAGATTTCTGAACCGATTTACGTGTTTTTTTTCTTTTAATCGATAGCTGAGAATGTTTGCAAAATGGTCCCATACATTTTTTCGCTTCAATTTCTCAATCATTTTCATTTTCGTTTCATTTGTCGACCGGGAGCGGTTCGGTCAGTTTAGTTCCCAGTTCCTTAGTGAACTAGGTCGCTCTTTTAGTGCACCAACTCGCGTTTTTAACCCGCCGACGCAAAAAACGACGGGGTGTTATAAGTTTGACGTGTGTGCGTGCGTGCGTGTGTGTATGTGTGTGTGTCTGTTCCCGATTACGATACCGGTCAACCGATTTGAATGCGATTTTTTTGTTTGAAAGGTGAATTAGCCGCGAGTGTTCTTAGCTATGTTTGATGAAAATCGGTCCAAGATGGCCGCTGCCACAAAATGGCGGATTACATATTTTTTCACAACTCTCAATGTGGGTATAAAATTAAAGCACTTGACTAGTAGAATAGCACTATGCATATAAGATGGCCGCCACCACAAAATGGCGAATGTCGGGGGTTTTTTTAAATTTTCAATTTATACTTGTCAAATCATCTATACAAACCATAGACCATAGACTATTTTCAACTCATAACAATCCTAGAGACGTTTCACTTCACTAAAACTTCCGCCTGTATACGTTCCAGTTCCCAAATCCGAACCACGCTAAAGAAGAAGGCGTTCGAGGACGCGGGTTTGCCCGTGCGCAAGGTAAGCAGCACTGTGACCAGCGCGCCGCACCAGCCCGCCCAGGTACTGCCCTCGCTGAGCACCAGGGCCCTAACACTCCATACAAATATTTTTTCTTAGAAAAGTTCGAGTCTCGAGAGAGTTCATCCACATTGCGTTAGATGGCGCTATTTCGGTAATTTTTCGACATTCCGCAGAATAGTATCTGTGCCGTAAGGCCCGGTACACACGGTAGCTAGTTTAGTCTATGGCGATTCGCTGGCGACCAAATAGCGGTGCTCGCGATGTCGCTGGCAAAATATCTACTGTGTGGACACAACAGACATAAATGACCAGCGAGTCGCTGTCGATCAGTTGCTGCGTGTTTACCCACTGTTACAGAATGTAATATTTTTTGCTCAGTACATAATATTATCTTTTATTTCATGGTTAGTCCAGTAACTTTAATAATCCGACCTTGCATCAGATCGTGTAGTTCAGATTTTTTGCAAACTTGTTTATGATGTTGACACTATGAATATTCCGAGTTTTTGACCAAGAGCGACGAACGCAACTTTGTCAAAAATCGAAAAACCGCGAAAATTTCGGATTTTTTTCAGATTTTGGCGGTTAAAACCGAAAGAGACTAGTTCTTGATACTACTTTTCAAAGCGTTTTCAAAGTAGAATAAAATTGCTACAATTTAAAACCAGAACCAGCTCTGTAGGTACATTACTTACTGAAATGCTCGTGACTTATTCGCGTGAATTTTTAATTACATACAAACTTCCATCTCCCATTGTACCAACTTAGGAGTAGTTTTTCCAAAATTCCTTTAATACATAATTTTTTATTTTTAACCGAAAATACCAATTTTCATGAATATAACTTGATAAATGACATGAAAACGTGACGGGGTCTCATTTAAACTTTCATCCCCTATTTAACCCACTTGTAAATAGAATTTTCAAAAATGCTGAAATTCATATTTTTTATCTAAAGCCTAAACATCAATTTTCATGGATATAACTTGCAAAATGACAAACTTTCATCCTGTATTTAACCCCCCTGTAGTATTTCCAATAATCCTTTCCTAGTGTGCGCCTATTCCATAAAAGGAAGCTTCTGTGAAAATTTTCTTCTTGATCTAGATGTTCTTAGTCTGTGGTCGCAACTATCAAGTCCATCCACTATGGTCATTAGTCTGTGGTTTCGTCACCTTTTGTTATCCGCGAATGTGCTCCGTTTGTGTTTTTGTGATTTTGTACGACTTTGCTTGATCCCTGGACTCCGAAGACTTCGTCATTCTGATTGGACTTACGCGTAAACCCCTGAGCACTGTTTTACCTAACGATTTGGACTCATAGTGACCGATTAGATTTAGATAATGGTGATTCAATAATGTGACGTACTGTAGTGAATTTATATAATAAAAGGAAACATAAAAGCCATCCAATCGCTAAACTGGTGTTTTATTTGCCTAAATAACTTACATTTAATAATAAAAATTAAAAATAAGTACCCAGGAGCGCGATTTTCTTGGCTTTAATTGTCGTATACCGTTAGATGGCGCTTTACGACAAGGTCACTGTTATCTCTAAACCATAAGGTACTCTATGCTGAGCACCATCCAAGGAGTGTTAGGAAATAATGCCGAGGTTCAAACCTTCACTAACTAAATATGCAAACCTATCACTGATTTGTTTTTTTTTTTTGTGCTCGTTGTTTTTTTGTATATTATTCAGTTAGTGAAGTTTGAATTTATTTTAAGTTGAGCTTTTTACCCCGCACTCGGCATGCGCTTTTAGCAATTTACCAGATAATATGTCCAAAGACTTGGGCTGCATGATGCATCGATTCGCATTTAGGTGGGTAGTTTTAGAAACACTTATACAACCCACGGCACGTAAGTCGAGCGGTGAACTTCAATGTGCAGAAGTCGAAAATGAGGTATCTCGGGGTGTGAGGGGGTCGCGGGGAGGGCGTGGGGATCGTTCGTAAGCACTGATTAGCTCTCGCGGATCCCTCGTAAGCGCTGATTGGCTCTCCAAACGTATTGTGTCCCGCTCACTCGTACGACGCTGTGCGCACTTGAAGTTCACCGCTCGACTTACGTGCCGGGGGCTATATGAGTTAGCGACCGATTCGCCGCTCAGAGGTCAGCCAGCGGACAGTCAGCCGCTCACTGTTCGCCTAATGGAGACGCGGGCCTTGTGTACGCAACCCGTTAACGAATCAACGATTTAATAAACCGCCGGTTGCGCCGTGAGAATTATCTTAACGCATAGTAAAATCTTATAGAATATAATAGAATAGAAAATTGGTATTAAAACAAGTAAACTTAAAAATAGAAAAAATACCTCCGAATAGACGCTGTGACGTCATAATCGAGTGAGAAGTTTTGCGTTAAAATACATGAATTTAAATAATTATTTTCTCCTTCATTTATTGATGGATTTCAAAAAAAATTTCACTGATTTATTACTTTTAATCTATATTTTAATACCATTGTGTTCAAAATGATATTTTCAACTTCCGGAAACTTCCTCATTGAATCTACCACTGGTTCGGAATGCCGTTCCAATTATAATTTAAAACTTTTCGTCCAGTGCTTTGCGATATTTGAAACATATTATGTTTCTTATTTCAGTGGTAAGTGGACTGAAGAAGAGATCGACATGCTTCGGTCGTGCGTACACCGGTTCGCTGTTGATCTGAACAAACTCAGCCACCATATAAAAACCAGGACAGTGTGAGTATTCTGTACGTATTTTTATTTTTGACGTGATAACGTCGTATAAATTGATGAACGCCGGCTACACGCACAAAAAAGCATGACTCAATTGTCACGTTCCGCATACAAGCGAGAGCGCGGAACTAGCGATAGAGAAGGCACGATCGGCCTAAGCGTTCGGCTTGTGACGCATCTATCAATCTTTGTTTTCTAATTTCTTATGACGTTATCGCGTAAAATGAGGAAGTTTCCTGATGTTGAAAATATCATATTTAACACAATGGAATTAAAATATAGATCAAAACTAATAAATCAGTGAAAAAATTTTTGAAATCCATCAATAAATGACGGAGAAATTAATTATTTAAGTTTACGCAAAATGCTTGCCGTCTCTCACTCGAGTGACGTCATCACGTCCAGCCTAAAGTATTTTTTCCATGTAGGTAAATTTACTTCTTTTTCCTAATTTTTCTGAGATTTCTGAACCGATTTACGTGTTTTTTTTCTTTTAATCGATAGCTGAGAATGTTTGCAAAATGGTCCCATAAATTTTTTCGCTTCAATTTCTCAATCATTTTCATTTTCGTTTCATTTGTCGACCGGGAGCGGGGCGGTCAGTTTAGTTCCCAGTTCCTTAGTGAACTAGGTCGCTCTTTTAGTGCACCAACTCGCGTTTTTAACCCGCCGACGCAAAAAACGACGGGGTGTTATAAGTTTGACGTGTGTGCGTGCGTGCGTGCGTGCGTGTGTGTATATGTGTGTGTCTGTTTCCGATTACGATACCGGTCAACCGATTTGAATGCGATTTTTTTGTTTGAAAGGTGAATTAGCCGCGAGTGTTCTTAGCTATGTTTGATGAAAATCGGTCCAAGATGGCCGCTGCCACAAAATGGCGGATTACATATTTTTCACAACTCTCAATGTGGGTATAAAATTAAAGCACTTGACTAGTAGAATAGCACTATGCATATAAGATGGCCGCCACCACAAAATGGCGAATGTCGGGGGTTTTTTTAAATTTAAAATTTTTACTTGTCAAATCATCTATACAAACCATAGACCATAGACTATTTTCAACTCATAACAATCCTAGAGACGTTTCACTTCACTAAAACTTCCGCCTGTATACGTTCCAGTTCCCAAATCCGAACCACGCTAAAGAAGAAGGCGTTCGAGGACGCGGGTTTGCCCGTGCGCAAGGTAAGCAGCACTGTGACCAGCGCGCCGCACCAGCCCGCCCAGGTACTGCCCTCGCTGAGCACCATCCAAGGAGTGTTAGGAAATAATGCCGAGGTTCAAACCTTCACTAACTAAATATGCAAACCTATCACTGATTTGTTTTTTTTTTGTGCTCGTTGTTTTTTTTTTTTGTATATTATTCAGTTAGTGAAGTTTGAATTTATTTTAAGTTGAGCTTTTTACCCCGCACCCGGCATGCGCTTTTAGCAATTTACCAGATAATATGTCCAAAGACTTGGGCTGCATGATGCATCGATTCGCATTTAGGTGGGTAGTTTTAGAAACACTTATACAACCCACGGCACGTAAGTCGAGCGGTGAACTTCAATGTGCAGAAGTTGAAAATGAGGTATCTCGGGGTGTGAGGGGGTCGCGGGGAGGGCGTGGGGATCGTTCGTAAGCACTGATTAGCTCTCGCGGATCCCTCGTAAGCGCTGATTGGCTCTCCAAACGTATTGTGTCCCGCTCACTCGTACGACGCTGTGCGCACTTGAAGTTCACCGCTCGACTTACGTGCCGGGGGCTATATGAGTTAGCGACCGATTCGCCGCTCAGAGGTCAGCCAGCGGACAGTCAGCCGCTCACTGTTCGCCTAATGGAGACGCGGGCCTTGTGTACGCAACCCGTTAACGAATCAACGATTTAATAAACCGCTGGTTGCGCCGTGAGAATTATCTTAACGCATAGTAAAATCTTATAGAATATAATAGAATAGAAAATTGGTATTAAAACAAGTAAACTTAAAAATAGAAAAAATACCTCCGAATAGACGCTGTGACGTCATAATCGAGTGAGAAGTTTTGCGTTAAAATACATGAATTTAAATAATTATTTTCTCCTTCATTTATTGATGGATTTCAAAAAAAATTTCACTGATTTATTAGTTTTAATCTATATTTTAATACCATTGTGTTCAAAATGATATTTTCAACTTCAGGAAACTTCCTCATTGAATCTACCACTGGTTCGGAATGCCGTTCCAATTATAATTTAAAACTTTTCGTCCAGTGCTTTGCGATATTTGAAACATATTATGTTTCTTATTTCAGTGGTAAGTGGACTGAAGAAGAGATCGACATGCTTCGGTCGTGCGTACACCGGTTCGCTGTTGATCTGAACAAACTCAGCCACCATATAAAAACCAGGACAGTGTGAGTATTCTGTACGTATTTTTATTTTTGACGTGATAACGTCGTATAAATTGATGAACGCCGGCTACACGCACAAAAAAGCATGACTCATTGTCACGTTCCGCATACAAGCGAGAGCGCGGAACTAGCGATAGAGAAGGCACGATCGGCCTAAGCGTTCGGCTTGTGACGCATCTATCAATCTTTGTTTTCTAATTTCTTATGACGTTATCGCGTAAAATGAGGAAGTTTCCTGATGTTGAAAATATCATATTTAACACAATGGAATTAAAATATAGATCAAAACTAATAAATCAGTGAAAAAATTTTTGAAATCCATCAATAAATGACGGAGAAACTAATTATTTAAGTTTACGCAAAATGCTTGCCGTCTCTCACTCGAGTGACGTCATCACGTCCAGCCTAAAGTATTTTTTCCATGTAGGTAAATTTACTTCTTTTTCCTAATTTTTCTGAGATTTCTGAACCGATTTACGTGTTTTTTTTCTTTTAATCGATAGCTGAGAATGTTTGCAAAATGGTCCCATAAATTTTTTCGCTTCAATTTCTCAATCATTTTCATTTTCGTTTCATTTGTCGACCGGGAGCGGGGCGGTCAGTTTAGTTCCCAGTTCCTTAGTGAACTAGGTCGCTCTTTTAGTGCACCAACTCGCGTTTTTAACCCGCCGACGCAGCGTATTTACATAATATACATAGCCAGAATGCACCCATAGGATTCTGGCTATGTATATATTGTAGTGCGATTTTTCAATTTGTGATTACAATGTATACAAGGGTAGTATGCAAATACGCGTGTATACTTTGTAATAGCCTAAGTGACTACTTTGTATACATTGCTAGTATGCATACAAACTAATCTTGTTGTATGATATTTGTATTTCGTTGAATTATTATAAAACTCTTTACAACTCTAATAGATGCTTTTTATTAATTATTACAATTTTACAATATAGATGGCTGTTGCGTGTGCAATTCGAGAAAGAGAAAGAAGAAAATCCAATAGAACCTAAGTGCCCGGCCTGCGGCCGGCCTAGCTTTTGAAAAATAGGAATAATTTTGAAAAAAAAATATGATTTCCGCGCTCTGAAATTTTAACTAGAGTTTCAGGACTGTGACCAAAATGGCGATTTTCTTAAATTAAATTTTGTAAAACTTTGTTAAACATAATTCCCAAAGTTAGCCGCCTATTGGGTGCAACATTGGTTTTGTGGTTTTATATTATAAATCAGAGCGCGGAAATCATATATTTTTTTTTAAATTATTTTTTGTTTTCAAAAGCTAGGTTAGGTTAGGTTAGAACATAAATATTCATGTGCCCGGCCGCAGGCCGGGCACTTAGGTTCTATCGGGTCCTAGGTAGAATGTGGTCCAAAACGAAATCTGAGCACCCCAACTCCAAGCAATAAGTCGGTTAAGTTCGAACAGTTACCTAAGTAATTTTGAAACAAGTATAAATAAAAAATTTAAAAAAACCCCGATATTCGCCATTTTGTGGTGGCGGCCATCTCGGATTTACATAGTGCTATTCTATTAGTCAATCCCTTTCATTTGATACCCATATTGAGGGAGTTGTGATAAAATAATATGTAATCCGCTATTTTGTAGCGGCGGCCATCTTGGATCGATTTTCATCAAACAACACTCTCGACTAATAATTCATCTTTCAAACAAAAAAAAAACCGCATTCAAATCGGTTCACCCATTTGAGCGCTACAGGGGAACACACACACACACACACACACACACACACACACACACACACACACACACACACACACACACACACACACACACACACACACACACACACACACACACACACACACACACACACACACACACACACACACACACACACACACACACACACACACACACACACACACACACACACACACACACACACACACACACACACACACACACACACACACACACACACACACACACACACACACACACACACACACACACACACACACACACACACACACACACACACACACACACACACACACACACACACACACACACACACACACACACACACACACACACACACACACACACACACACACACACACACACACACACACACACACACACACACACACACACACACACACACACACACACACACACACACACACACACACACACACACACACACACACACACACACACACACACACACACACACACACACACACACACACACACACACACACACACACACACACACACACACACACACACACACACACACACACACACACACACACACACACACACACACACACACACACACACACACACACACACACACACACACACACACACACACACACACACACACACACACACACACACACACACACACACACACACACACACACACACACACACACACACACACACACACACACACACACACACACACACACACACACACACACACACACACACACACACACACACACACACACACACACACACACACACACACACACACACACACACACACACACACACACACACACACACACACACACACACACACACACACACACACACACACACACACACACACACACACACACACACACACACACACACAGATTAAACTTTAACACTCCGTCGTTTTTGTATCGGGGTTTAATAAAATTTCTATGGTGGTGTTTTGGCCTTGTATAAATTGGAACGATGAACGCGCGCATCCACGTTACAAAATATATACTAGTAGTACGCAAAATTCGTGTATACTTTGTAGTAAAAAATTGAAAAATTGCATTACAATATATACATAGCCAGAATCCTATGGGTGCATTCTGGCTATGTATATTCTGTAAATACGCGCCGACGCAAAAAACGACGGGGTGTTATACGTTTGACGTGTGTGCGTGCGTGCGTGCGTGCGTGCGTGTGTGTATGTGTGTGTGTCTGTTCCCGATTACGACACCGGTCAACCGATTTGAATGCGATTTTTTTGTTTAAAAGGTGAATTAGCCGCGAGTGTTCTTAGCTATGTTTGATGAAAATCAGTCCAAGATGGCCGCTGCCACAAAATGGCGGATTACATATTTTTTCACAACTCTCAATGTGGGTATAAAATTAAAGCACTTGACTAGTAGAATAGCACTATGCATATAAGATGGCCGCCACCACAAAATGGCGAATGTCGGGGGTTTTTTTAAATTTTCAATTTATACTTGTCAAATCATCTATACAAACCATAGACCATAGACTATTTTCAACTCATAACAATCCTAGAGACGTTTCACTTCACTAAAACTTCCGCCTGTATACGTTTCAGTTCCCAAATCCGAACCACGCTAAAGAAGAAGGCGTTCGAGGACGCGGGTTTGCCCGTGCGCAAGGTAAGCAGCACTGTGACCAGCGCGCCGCACCAGCCCGCCCAGGTACTGCCCTCGCTGAGCACCATCCAAGGAGTGTTAGGAAATAATGCCGAGGTTCAAACCTTCACTAACTAAATATGCAAACCTATCACTGATTTGTTTTTTTTTTGTGCTCGTTGTTTTTTTTTTTTGTATATTATTCAGTTAGTGAAGTTTGAATTTATTTTAAGTTGAGCTTTTTACCCCGCACTCGGCATGCGCTTTTAGCAATTTACCAGATAATATGTCCAAAGACTTGGGCTGCATGATGCATCGATTCGCATTTAGGTGGGTAGTTTTAGAAACACTTATACAACCCACGGCACGTAAGTCGAGCGGTGAACTTCAATGTGCAGAAGTCGAAAATGAGTGTGGATCTCGGGGTGTGAGGGGGTCGCGGGGAGGGCGTGGGGATCGTTCGTAAGCACTGATTAGCTCTCGCGGATCCCTCGTAAGCGCTGATTGGCTCTCCAAACGTATTGTGTCCCGCTCACTCGTACGACGCTGTGCGCACTTGAAGTTCACCGCTCGACTTACGTGCCGGGGGCTATATGAGTTAGCGACCGATTCGCCGCTCAGAGGTCAGCCAGCGGACAGTCAGCCGCTCACTGTTCGCCTAATGGAGACGCGGGCCTTGTGTACGCAACCCGTTAACGAATCAACGATTTAATAAACCGCCGGTTGCGCCGTGAGAATTATCTTAACGCATAGTAAAATCTTATAGAATATAATAGAATAGAAAATTGGTATTAAAACAAGTAAACTTAAAAATAGAAAAAATACCTCCGAATAGACGCTGTGACGTCATAATCGAGTGAGAAGTTTTGCGTTAAAATACATGAATTTAAATAATTATTTTCTCCTTCATTTATTGATGGATTTCAAAAAAAATTTCACTGATTTATTAGTTTTAATCTATATTTTAATACCATTGTGTTCAAAATGATATTTTCAACTTCAGGAAACTTCCTCATTGAATCTACCACTGGTTCGGAATGCCGTTCCAATTATAATTTAAAACTTTTCGTCCAGTGCTTTGCGATATTTGAAACATATTATGTTTCTTATTTCAGTGGTAAGTGGACTGAAGAAGAGATCGACATGCTTCGGTCGTGCGTACACCGGTTCGCTGTTGATCTGAACAAACTCAGCCACCATATAAAAACCAGGACAGTGTGAGTATTCTGTACGTATTTTTATTTTTGACGTGATAACGTCGTATAAATTGATGAACGCCGGCTACACGCACAAAAAAGCATGACTCATTGTCACGTTCCGCATACAAGCGAGAGCGCGGAACTAGCGATAGAGAAGGCACGATCGGCCTAAGCGTTCGGCTTGTGACGCATCTATCAATCTTTGTTTTCTAATTTCTTATGACGTTATCGCGTAAAATGAGGAAGTTTCCTGATGTTGAAAATATCATATTTAACACAATGGAATTAAAATATAGATCAAAACTAATAAATCAGTGAAAAAATTTTTGAAATCCATCAATAAATGACGGAGAAACTAATTATTTAAGTTTACGCAAAATGCTTGCCGTCTCTCACTCGAGTGACGTCATCACGTCCAGCCTAAAGTATTTTTTCCATGTAGGTAAATTTACTTCTTTTTCCTAATTTTTCTGAGATTTCTGAACCGATTTACGTGTTTTTTTTCTTTTAATCGATAGCTGAGAATGTTTGCAAAATGGTCCCATAAATTTTTTCGCTTCAATTTCTCAATCATTTTCATTTTCGTTTCATTTGTCGACCGGGAGCGGGGCGGTCAGTTTAGTTCCCAGTTCCTTAGTGAACTAGGTCGCTCTTTTAGTGCACCAACTCGCGTTTTTAACCCGCCGACGCAGCGTATTTACATAATATACATAGCCAGAATGCACCCATAGGATTCTGGCTATGTATATATTGTAGTGCGATTTTTCAATTTGTGATTACAATGTATACAAGGGTAGTATGCAAATACGCGTGTATACTTTGTAATAGCCTAAGTGACTACTTTGTATACATTGCTAGTATGCATACAAACTAATCTTGTTGTATGATATTTGTATTTCGTTGAATTATTATAAAACTCTTTACAACTCTAATAGATGCTTTTTATTAATTATTACAATTTTACAATATAGATGGCTGTTGCGTGTGCAATTCGAGAAAGAGAAAGAAGAAAATCCAATAGAACCTAAGTGCCCGGCCTGCGGCCGGCCTAGCTTTTGAAAAATAGGAATAATTTTGAAAAAAAAATATGATTTCCGCGCTCTGAAATTTTAACTAGAGTTTCAGGACTGTGACCAAAATGGCGATTTTCTTAAATTAAATTTTGTAAAACTTTGTTAAACATAATTCCCAAAGTTAGCCGCCTATTGGGTGCAACATTGGTTTTGTGGTTTTATATTATAAATCAGAGCGCGGAAATCATATATTTTTTTTAATTATTTTTTGTTTTCAAAAGCTAGGTTAGGTTAGTTTAGAACATAAATATTCATGTGCCCGGCCGCAGGCCGGGCACTTAGGTTCTATCGGGTCCTAGGTAGAATGTGGTCCAAAACGAAATCTGAGCACCCCAACTCCAAGCAATAAGTCGGTTAAGTTCGAACAGTTACCTAAGTAATTTTGAAACAAGTATAAATAAAAAATTTAAAAAAACCCCGATATTCGCCATTTTGTGGTGGCGGCCATCTCGGATTTACATAGTGCTATTCTATTAGTCAATCCCTTTCATTTGATACCCATATTGAGGGAGTTGTGATAAAATAATATGTAATCCGCTATTTTGTAGCGGCGGCCATCTTGGATCGATTTTCATCAAACAACAGTCTCGACTAATAATTCATCTTTCAAACAAAAAAAAACCGCATTCAAATCGGTTCACCCATTTGAGCGCTACAGGGGAACACACACACACACACACACACACACACGCACGCACGCACGCACGCACGCACGCACGCACGCACGCACGCACGCACGCACGCACGCACGCACGCACGCACGCACGCACGCACGCACGCACGCACGCACGCACGCACGCACGCACGCACGCACGCACGCACGCACGCACGCACGCACGCACGCACGCACGCACGCACGCACGCACGCACGCACGCACGCACGCACGCACGCACGCACGCACGCACGCACGCACGCACGCACGCACGCACGCACACACACACACACACACACACACATACACACACACACACACAGATTAAACTTTAACACTCCGTCGTTTTTGTATCGGGGTTTAATAAAATTTCTATGGTGGTGTTTTGGCCTTGTATAAATTGGAACGATGAACGCGCGCATCCACGTTACAAAATATATACTAGTAAAGTTCGGCCGTTCAGAGAATGCGTTCCTGACACCTATCAGTTAGTCACGACTAGTGATGGGCACAACATAACACTGAGTTCGTTACCGTTCCTCCAAAATGAACCGGCGCATTATTTTAAGATTATTTTCGTTTTAAATTGGCGGAATCATTTAAAATTTATATTTTAGTTATTTAAGTAGAAACCAAAAAAAGGTAATATTCATATAATTAAATTGTTTTATCAAATAAAAACAGATCGAAAACACTTGAAGAACGTGGTCTATGCGCACGAAACGACAACAGACGACTGTTTTAGCGTCACAAAATGGGGGCCCAACGCCATTTGGGGTTACCATTTTCAACCTAAATATAAAAACCGGCCAAGTGCGTGGCGGGCCACGCGCAGTGTAGGGTTCCGTAGTCACAATCCTCGAAAAACAGATATAACTCCTTAACCTGTGAACCCTACTTAGCCGTGATAGTTTTCCTTTAAAATTGATTATATACCCTACTGCTGTGAATTTTTTCAAGTTCCTATATACTGCCATTTGGCTGATAGAGGGGGGGGGGACACTTTACTCTAATAAAAATTTGCACTTTAAAACATCATATTGTACAAACGGATCTAGAAATCGAAAAATGATGTTCCCACACCCACAGTATTTTTAAAAGACCTATTCAACGATACCCCACACTATGGGGTAGACGAGAAAAAAAATATTCATCCCCACTTTACATGTAGGGGAGCTACCCTAAAAAAAATATATTTATCAAAATTTTATTTCACCACTTTGTCGGCGTGATTAATATTTATACTCATGCCAAATTACGGATTTCTAGCACTAATAGTCTCTGAGATTAACCGAGGACGGACAGACGGACAGACGGACGGACATGGCGAAACTATAAGGGTTCCTTGTTTACTACGGAACCCTAAAAATGCTACTTTCTTTCGCGCGTTCGGGTTGGTCATAGTTTTATTTTTATATTTCATAAAAGTTATTTTATAGTCCATTATTTTCAAATTCTTAAAAAGAAAAACAAAGCGTATTATTTTATATAGAATAGAATAGAATAGAAAAGTTTTTTATTCAAATAAACTTTTACAAGTACTTTTGAATCGTCAACTGAATCTATATTATTATAAGTATAACTGTATAAGAACAGATTACGATACTTGGCCTGTTATTTTTAGCACAGCACTATTATACAAATATAAAGCGCTGACATAACCTTGTAATAGCGCAGTATAGATTTAGAAAAATATTGTTTACCAAGTTATTTGACACTCAGTTTGGCACAAAATTATAACATTCATTGATTATTGATATAATAATGTTGTTTTAATGCTCATCAATTGTTAAAACGGTAAACAACCAGCAAAAATATTTTTATCGTAACTGCAACGCCATTACAAAGCTACGTCGTCAGTTCAATCGCGACGTGTCAGGAACGCATTCTCTGAACGGCCGAATAATAGTACGCAAAATTCGTGTATACTTTGTAGTAAAAAATTGAAAAATTGCATTACAATATCTCATCTTCATCTTCATTCTGGGCAGGTGTCCGCACGTAAACCATACAGGTCTGTTGTGCGTGATGTGCCTCTTGCGTTGAAGTCTTCACTCCAGCCATCCGAGGTCGCTCCAGAAGCCTAGCAGGCCGCCCAGGTTGCCGAGGACTTCTTGGAGTGAGGCTGGGGATCCTAGATGAATCCTGCGTTGTTCGGTCACGCCCGTGCACTCTAGGAGCACGTGCGCTGGTGTTTCATCTGTCTCCATGCATGCTCTGCATAGAGGGCTGTCTGTGACACCTATAATGAAAAGGTGTTTGTTTAGTGGACTGTGCCCTGTTATGAGTCCCACCACCTTCCTGAGTTTACCTCTGTCTAGGTGCAGTAGTTTGTTAGTTAGTTGTTGGTTCAGAGTAGGAAAGGCTTCCTTTGTCTGACGGCAGTCTGTGGCATTGTTCCAGAGTGTGGAATGTTCCTTGCGTGTTAGTGCATGCAACCAGGTCTTGTACTCACTGAAAGGAATAGGTACCATAGGTTCCGGTCCTGCAACTTCCAGTGTCGTGGCCTTACGTGCTAGTTCGTCAGCTGCTTCGTTGCCCGGGTCTCCCGCGTGTCCTTTGATCCACCGTAAGGTGATATCATTGGAGATGGAGAGTTCTTCCAAGGCTTTATGGCAGTCTTGTATGAGTAGGGATGTTGATGTGGTACTAGCCAAGGCTTTGAGAACGGCTTGGCTGTCCGAGTTAATGTTAATTTTAAAGTTTGTTACCTGTCTGTTGGTCATTGCTATGACTGCTGTTGTGATTCCAGTACACTCTGCTTGGAAAACGGAGTTGTCCTTACCGAGTGCGTGGCTTATCTGAATGTTGAGTTCTTGGCAGTAGGCTCCAGCTCCTGTGCCAGTTCTGGTTTTGGACCCGTCGGTGTACACTTCAATCGTGTCTTGGGCTGGTTTCGGGTTTTTGTGTTCCTCCGCGTTTATTTTGTAATTTCTTTCTAGTGTAAATTGTTTGATAGTTCTGTCGCTTATCCACTCTAAACGGGGCTCTTTATTGATCCCTTGAGTTAGAATTTTGGTATGTGCTGTGTCATAGCCCTTCCATAAACCCAGTGTCTTGAGTCTGAGGGCCGCAAGTGTTGCTTCTTCCCTAATGTGTAATTGTAGAGGTGTGATCCCCAGTATCACTTCTAGTGCTGTTGTTGGCGTTGTGCTCATGCAGCCAGTGATGGCGAGGCATGCTTGTCGTTGGAATTTCTGTAGTTCTAGCTGGGTAGTGATAAGAAGTGTTCTCGGCCACCACACTAGTGCGGCGTATGTTAGTGCACTTCTTATCACTGCTAGGTAAAGCCATTTAATTATTTTTGGTTTTAATCCCCAGGTTTTCCCCAGCATGCGTTTGCATTGATATAGTGTTATGAGTGATTTGCTGATTTTGTCATCTATGTGCCTTTTCCAGCTGAGCTTGGAGTCAAGGATAACTCCAAGATACTTTACCTCATTGGATAGTTGAAGGCCTGTGTTGAACATGGTCGGTGGGTTGTTTAGTTCGATTTTTCTTTTATTTGTAAAAAGAACCATCTCTGTTTTCTTGGGATTAACCGTTAATTCATTTTCTTTGCACCATCTCTCGATTAGTCTCAAAGCTCTTTGCATAATTTCATAAAGTGTTTTTTCCAGTTTGCCGCTAATTAGAATGGTAATATCATCGGCATAACCAATTGTGTAAAATCCGTCTTTGTTTAATTTCGTTATTAGGTCATCAACCACGAGGTTCCACAGGATTGGTGATAAGACACCTCCTTGGGGACAGCCTCTCGCTACCACACCTTTCGTGGTGCCGTTGATGTCCAATTTTATAATTCTTTGTTCAAGCAGTGCTTTTATCCAGCTGCGTAGGGTTCCTGGTACGTTATATCTGCCCAGGGCTTTGTCTATGCTTTCAAATGTGGTTTTGTCAAAGGCACCTTCAATATCGATGAAAATGCCTAGAGTTGACAGTTTGTTTTCAAGTCCGTGTTCTATCTTGGCTATAACTGAATGCAGTGCGGTTTCTGTTGATTTACCCGTACTGTAAGCGTGTTGGTGTGGGTGTAAGGGTTTGTATTTTAAGGCTCCATCCCTAAGGAATCTGTCAGCCAGTCTTTCTAGCGTCTTCAGTAGGAAAGATGTAAGGCTTATTGGTCTGAAGGATTTCGGCTGGGTGTAGTCACTCCTACCTGGTTTAGGTAGGAAGACAACCTTCACTTCTCTCCAGGCCAGTGGTATATATTTGTATGCTATACAGGCTTTGTATATTGTATCCAGCCAGGGTGTTATTGCGGTTACACCCCACTGTAGTAGTGCCGGGAAGATACCATCAGTCCCTCCTGATTTGAAGGGGTGAAAGGTATCAATTGCCCATTTTATTCTGTTTGGAGTGACTATTCTGTTTGCAAGATCCCAGTCATCTTCCGTTGGTTGGGTATATGTAGTATTTGCCCAGTCTGGTGAATTTACAATTCTGCAACCTGGGAAGTGTGTTTCAATTAGTGTTTCGCTTAACTCTTTATCATCTTTGGTAAAGGTTCCATCAGCTTTCTTCAATGAGCCGAGGGTGCGGTAGTTATCTGCTGCTAGGATTTTACGTATCCTGGCGGCGGTGTCATTCGTTTCTATGTTCGTACAGAATTTATGCCAGGAGCTCTTACTTTTTTCTCTGACACGTTTGTTGTATTTATATTGGGCTTCCTTGAATTTGTCCCAATCGTGTTCCGTTCTGGTGTTCTTGGCTCTATTGAAAAGATGTCTGAGATCTTTCCTCATTCTTTCCAGATCAGGGCCCCACCAGTTGTTTTTTGGGGTTAGTTTAGTGTTGTTTTTTCTTAATGGACAAGCTTGTTCATAACATGTTTTTATTTCTTCTGTTAGTTTTGTTACGTTGTTTTCTATCATATCGATATAATCGATATCTTGTGGTTCTGTTGTGCCGATCATGTTGTTCATCAAATTTTTGTATTTTAGTCTGTTGGTTTTCCTCGGATTTCTCTTCGGTATATGTTGAGTTTTAGTTAGATCTAATTCGTAGCATATTCGCCTATGGTCTGAAAGCGATGGTTCCTCGCTGACATGCCAGTTTTTAACCTGGTCTGCCAACGTGGATGTTGCTAGAGTTAGATCAATTATGGTTTGGTACCTACTTGATACGAACGTTGGTTCGGTGCCGGTGTTTAAGATGGTAAGGTTAGTTGTTAGTAAATAAGAGACAAGTTGCTCACCTCTATTGTTGTTGGTTGTACATCCCCACAGGTTGTGGTGTGCGTTGCTGTCGACAGAGAGGATTATGTCTATGTCGTTGTTCTCGCAGTGCATGATGAGGTCCATCAAAACTTTTGTTGGTATTTGGTCTTCGATGGGCATGTAGACTGATGCTAACACCAAGGGTCTTGGTGACATACCCATGCTTTGTTGTATTCCGTTTTTTATTGTGACTGCTGTCAGATCTCTGGAACAGTATTGTGTTAGTAGTAACGCTGAAATACAGCGTGGAATGTAGATGCATGTTCTCGGTGGCTCGTCATTACTGTATGAGAAGATCTTACCGTTGCAGCTTCCGAGCCCGCATATGTTTTTGCCTCTGACCCACGGCTCTTGGATCAGTGCAATGGTCTCGGCTTCAACCTCCAGTTGCCTGCGTAGTGTGGCCGTGGCTAGTTGTTTGTGCTGGAGGTTGGTCTGGATTATACTAATTATTCTAGAATCGCCCTCTGCGCCGGTGGTTGCTCGGCGGGGGCTGTTTGGTCTGGTGCGTTGAGTGTGATAGGCTCTGTTTCTATCCGGGGTTGGGGCTGGTCTGCCCTGGGGTCCGCTAGCACTGCCTCGATATTACTGAGAACAGTACTTACAGAGGGTTCCGGAGTGTTGAGGCGAGGGCAGGTTGGCTTATCCACCTCCATGTCCGTATCCACACCATGGTCCCCACGGTCTTCAGGCGCTGAAGACCGTGGGGACATTCATTTCATTACAATATATACATAGCCAGAATCCTATGGGTGCATTCTGGCTATGTATATTCTGTAAATACGCGCCGACGCAAAAAACGACGGGGTGTTATAAGTTTGACGTGTGTGCGTGCGTGCGTGCGTGCGTGCGTGCGTGCGTGTGTGTATGTGTGTGTGTCTGTTCCCGATTACGATACCGGTCAACCGATTTGAATGCGATTTTTTTGTTTGAAAGGTGAATTAGCCGCGAGTGTTCTTAGCTATGTTTGATGAAAATCAGTCCAAGATGGCCGCTGCCACAAAATGGCGGATTACATATTTTTTCACAACTCTCAATGTGGGTATAAAATTAAGGCACTTGACTAGTAGAATAGCACTATGCATATAAGATGGCCGCCACCACAAAATGGCGAATGTCGGGGGTTTTTTTAAATTTTCAATTTATACTTGTCAAATCATCTATACAAACCATAGACCATAGACTATTTTCAACTCATAACAATCCTAGAGACGTTTCACTTCACTAAAACTTCCGCCTGTATACGTTCCAGTTCCCAAATCCGAACCACGCTAAAGAAGAAGGCGTTCGAGGACGCGGGTTTGCCCGTGCGCAAGGTAAGCAGCACTGTGACCAGCGCGCCGCACCAGCCCGCCCAGGTACTGCCCTCGCTGAGCACCAGGGCCCTAACACTCCATCCAAAAATTTTTTCTTAGAAAAGTTCGAGTCTCGAGAGAGTTCATCCACATTGCGTTAGATGGCGCTATTTCGGTAATTTTTCGACATTCCGCAGAATAGTATCTGTGCCGTAAGGCCCGGTACACACGGTAGCTAGTTTAGTCTATGGCGATTCGCTGGCGACCAAATAGCGGTGCTCGCGATGTCGCTGGCAAAATATCTACTGTGTGGACACAACAGACATAAATGACCAGCGAGTCGCTGTCGATCAGTTGCTGCGTGTTTACCCACTGTTACAGAATGTAATATTTTTTGCTCAGTACATAATATTATCTTTTATTTCATGGTTAGTCCAGTAACTTTAATAATCCGACCTTGCATCAGATCGTGTAGTTCAGATTTTTTGCAAACTTGTTTATGATGTTGACACTATGAATATTCCGAGTTTTTGACCAAGAGCGACGAACGCAACTTTGTCAAAAATCGAAAAACCGCGAAAATTTCGGATTTTTTTCAGATTTTGGCGGTTAAAACCGAAAGAGACTAGTTCTTGATACTACTTTTCAAAGCGTTTTCAAAGTAGAATAAAATTGCTACAATTTAAAACCAGAACCAGCTCTGTAGAGTGTAGGTACATTACTTACTGAAATGCTCGTGACTTATTCGCGTGAATTTTTAATCTCATACAAATTTCCATCTCCCATTGTACCAACTTAGGAGTAGTTTTTCCAAAATTCCTTTAATACATAATTTTTTATTTTTAACCGAAAATACCAATTTTCATGAATATAACTTCATAAATGACATGAAAACGTGACGGGGTCTCATTTAAACTTTCATCCCCTATTTAACCCACTTGTAAATAGAATTTTCAAAAATGCTGAAATTCATATTTTTTATCTAAAGCCTAAACATCAATTTTCATGGATATAACTTGCAAAATGACAAACTTTCATCCTGTATTTAACCCCCCTGTAGTATTTCCAATAATCCTTTCCTAGTGTGCGCCTATTCCATAAAAGGAAGCTTCTGTGAAAATTTTCTTCTTGATCTAGATGTTCTTAGTCTGTGGTCGCAACTATCAAGTCCATCCACTATGGTCATTAGTCTGTGGTTTCGTCACCTTTTGTTATCCGCGAATGTGCTCCGTTTGTGTTTTTGTGATTTTGTACGACTTTGCTTGATCCCTGGACTCCGAAGACTTCGTCATTCTGATTGGACTTACACGTAAACCCCTGAGCACTGTTTTACCTAACGATTTGGACTCATAGTGACCGATTAGATTTAGATAATGGTGATTCAATAATGTGACGTACTGTAGTGAATTTATATAATAAAAGGAAACATAAAAGCCATCCAATCGCTAAACTGGTGTTTTATTTGCCTAAATAACTTACATTTAATAATAAAAATTAAAAATAAGTACCCAGGAGCGCGATTTTCTTGGCTTTAATTGTCGTATACCGTTAGATGGCGCTTTACGACAAGGTCACTGTTATCTCTAAACCATAAGGTACTCTATGCTGAGCACCATCCAAGGAGTGTTAGGAAATAATGCCGAGGTTCAAACCTTCACTAACTAAATATGCAAACCTATCACTGATTTGTTTTTTTTTTTGTGCTCGTTGTTTTTTTGTATATTATTCAGTTAGTGAAGTTTGAATTTATTTTAAGTTGAGCTTTTTACCCCGCACTCGGCATGCGCTTTTAGCAATTTACCAGATAATATGTCCAAAGACTTGGGCTGCATGATGCATCGATTCGCATTTAGGTGGGTAGTTTTAGAAACACTTATACAACCCACGGCACGTAAGTCGAGCGGTGAACTTCAATGTGCAGAAGTCGAAAATGAGGTATCTCGGGGTGTGAGGGGGTCGCGGGGAGGGCGTGGGGATCGTTCTGTTATACCCTGGCTCTGTTAGCCTTAATGCTGACACATGCTGCACCAGCAGCAACACCCTTGACTGCCTAGATGCAGTGTGAGTCAGTCTATTCCGAACCTCCGAAGAGGTTACTCGTCTATTTCCAATTTATTTTTGTTTCTATTTCCGTTTGTTTAAGAAAGTTTTATTCATTTTTATTTCTATTTTCTATTTTGTTTAATTACACAATAAAGTTTTTTTTTTAAAAAGACTTTCACTGGGTCCCATATAACATTGGTGGCAGCGTAAAGGGATAAAAAAGTTAGTATCCCCGGTCCCTCCGAGTATCAAAAAACTTTTGTGTCAAAAATCGTGACAGTGAAAGTGAAGTGTAAAACAAAAATCTGTCAAAGTGTCAAAACTGTTAGTGTTCATGTGCGCTGTGTCCAGAAGTGTATTCCTCTGTATCCTGTTGGAGGACATTACTCCATTATTCAACGCACCTGTTCACCACTGAACCATCAGGGTGTCCGCCGTTTCTCCGAAATGCAAGCGTCGCTCACTGCTATCGCGGCCTACGCATTCATGTGAGTCCGACCACTATCTATTGCAATAACATAAACAAAGTCTCGCCAGTTCGTCGCCTTCGACAATGTTCTCCGCAAACAAACCTCCGGAATCCGCTGAGCAATCTCCGATTCTACAAAAGACGTCTGTGAAACAGTGCACAAATATCGAACTTGAACTAAATGTTCTATTCAAATTCGTGAAACCTTATGATGGGTGCCGAGAAACGCTTAATTCTTTTCTAATTAATTGTGATAATGCTATCAAACTTGCCACTGAGGCTCAGAAACCTATTTTGTTCAAATATATTCTATGTCAATTAAAAGGAAAAGCGGAAATTGCCTGCTCTATCAAAGATTTTGCCTGTTGGTTCCAACTAAAAGATTTTCTCAAAGAACAATTCTGTGAAAGAAAACACTATTCACATTTATTAGCAGATCTCCAAGAGAGCAAGCAGAGCCCGCTAGAGAATGTCAGTCAATTTGCACTTAAGGTGGAGACTTGCCTTTCACAACTCTTAACCGAAATTTCCCTAACTAATTCGGAACCAGCCGAGTTATCCGGCCGTACTGCAGCCATGGAGGACCTTGCCCTCCATCACTTCATGATGGGTCTCATTCCTCGTATATCGACAATAGTGCGATGCAGGTCTCCAAAAACATTAAATGAAGCTATTAATATAGCCGTATCCGAGGAACGTATTCAACAGACTCTGTATAGGAAGTCCCAACCCGCCGAGAATAAAGGTAACAGACCTAGAAACTCATTACCAAGGCCAACTTATGCACAAAGGTCCACTAACTTCCAATCCAATGACACATCTCCTAAGTCGCCAATTATTTGCCGATACTGCAAAAACGAGGGCCATATATTAGAAAATTGTAAAAAACGCGAATACAACAACCGTTTCCGTAATTCCCAGGTACAAACATCTGGTCGAAAAAATTTTATGCAACCAGGCCCCAGTCGTGTAAATTTTGCACAAGAAACCACTGAGTCTCGCGACGAAGTAGACTCTATTTCCGAAATTGACAACCCTCTGAATTCTTTAAACGAATAAAGGTCCCGTCCTGCAGGGCGATTCAGAACACTTCGATTCGGTTTCGGTTTCGACAACTACCCCGTCGATATGATTATTCCGAATTGAAAATACATCTTAACGTACGATAACTTACCGAATCGATCGATAGTTACGTTATCGAAGTATTCTGAATTACTTACCATTCGATAAGATGTATTTTTAATTCAGAATAACCGTATCGACAGGGTAGTTGTCGAAACCGAAACCGAATCGAAGTGTTCTGAATCGCCCTACTGGTGTCGTACGGGACACCAAAAACATGAAATCGATACCAAGTCCTCTATATCCGTGTCGACAGCCTCTGTATCTGTGTTGAAACCCTCTGTATCTGTGTCGACAGCCTCTGTGTCTGTGTTGAAACCCTCTGTATCCGTGTCGACAGCCTCTGTATCTGTGTTGAAACCCTCTGTATCCGTGTCGACAGCCTCTGTATCTGTGTTGAAACCCTCTGTATCCGTGTCGAAAACCTCTGTATCCGAGTCAAAATCCTCTGTATCCATGCCAAAATCCTATGCATCCGTATTGAAATCCTCTGTATCTGTGACAAACCCCTCTGTATCGAGAATTAAACCCTCTGTATCCACGATGAAACCCTCTGTATCCGTCTCACGAACTAAAAACCACCCCGAAATTCATAGTCAAAATTCCAGTTCTACTAAATCCAACACCGAATCCCAAACCCTCGACTCTGTAAAAGATTCAAAATCAGGTGACATCAACTGTAACAACATTTTTGAAATCACCGTTGATCCTACAAAAATATTACTTCCTCACGTTCTCGTAAAATCCTCAGTTTCGGATATTCCTCTTTCATTACTCATTGGTTCTGGTTCATCAATTAGCCTCATCAAATATGACTCTATCCAAACTTATCTCACTCTTGTTAGAGAACAAATTAGTCTAAAGGGTATAGATCCCGGCCAAGAGTCAACAAAGACTATGGGCCACTTCAACTTAAAATTACAGCTCTCTGATTCCAATTCAAAATCAATCAGTCATAAATTCCATGTCATAAGAGAAATTAACCTACCTTATGATGGCATAATCGGAACCGATATGCTGAACGCCTTCGGTTGTAATATTAATTACATAAAAAATATCCTAAGAATCAATGATGTAAACATCAAATTACTATTTCATGAACCTGTTTACAATATTCCTCCAAGATCCGAAATGGTCATCGAATGTTCTATCGCAAACCCTGAAATAAAAGAAGGGATCATACAAGACCAGAAACTGGTCAAAGACCTTCTGGTAGCAAATTGCCTAGTCAAAGTCAAAAATAACAATAGAGTAAACCTGACTGTAGTGAATACATCAGAGTCCCCTATTTCCATAAATTCCAACCTAAATCTTATCCTAAGTCCAATAGAAGAGTCCCAATCATACTCCAATCAACAATCTCAACCACATCCTGTTAATAAACTTCAACATCAAGATTCTTATCGCCGTACCCAAGAAGTATTAAATCAACTCAGAACTTCACATCTAAATTCAGAAGAAGCAAACGCCTTATATGACCTCTGCTCCGAATATTCCGACATCTTCCACCTACCCGGTGAGAAGTTGACATATACGAATGCCCTAAAGCATTCGATCAAAACCACATCTCAAAATCCCATTCATGCTAAATCCTATCGATTTCCTGAAGTCCACAAGACCGAAGTAAAGAAACAAATTGATCAAATGCTAAATCAAGGAATAATAGAACCTTCTAACTCCCCTTGGTCAGCCCCTATATGGGTGGTTCCTAAGAAATTAGATTCATCTGGCCAACAAAAATGGCGTGTTGTTATAGACTATCGTCAACTTAATGACGTGACTATAGGTGACACTTACCCAATACCTCAAATCAATGAAATCCTTGATCAACTTGGTTCAAGTAAATATTTCAGTACTCTGGATCTTGCCTCCGGTTTCCATCAAATCCTCGTAGAAGAAGAGGACAAAGAAAAAACAGCTTTCTCTGTTCCTGAAGGTCACTATCAATTCACTCGTATGCCATTCGGGCTTAAAAACGCCCCCTCTACATTCCAAAGGTTAATGAATTCGACTCTATCCGGTCTCCAAGGGACACGATGTTTCGTGTACCTGGACGACATTGTCCTCTACGGCTATGACCTTGATCAAGCCATAAATAATCTGCAAAGTATTTTCCAACGTCTGAGAGAGCATAACCTCAAATTACAACCTGACAAATGCGAGTTCCTAAGGCGAGAAGTTGCCTACCTTGGTCATATAATCACAGATCAAGGTGTAAAACCTAATCCTGAAAAAATTAAAGCTGTAATCAATTTTCCAATACCAAAAACTCCAAAAGACGTAAAATCCTTCCTTGGCCTAGTTTCATATTATCGTAGATTCATCCCAGATTTCTCCAAAATTGCAAAGCCTCTCACAACGCTTTTGAGAAAAGATATTCCCTTTGCGTGGGACAATAAACAACAACTTGCTCTTGACACATTGAAACATAAGCTTACTACCTTTGCTATCCAGATTTCACCAAGCCCTTCATACTTACTTGTGATGCGTCCAATCACGCAATCGGTGCTGTTTTATCACAAGGATCGATTGGCAGGGATAAACCTGTTGCTTATGCCTCACGCACCTTAAACAAAAGTGAATCCAATTATAGTACAACCGAAAAAGAATTATTGGCAATTCTTTTTGGTTGTAAAACCTTCCGTCCCTACCTGTTCGGTAGGAGATTCCAAATTATTACTGATCATAGACCCCTTAAATGGCTTTTCAATCATAAAGATCCCTCCAGTAAACTCCAAAGATGGAGACTCAAACTCGAAGAATACGAGTATGAAATAATTTACAGAAAAGGTAAACTCAATTCAGCAGCTGACGCTCTGTCTCGATATCCGCCTGATTCTCTAAATCCTGTTAATGCAATCAATACTGATGATGCTCGTGCAGGAAATGACCTGCCTCCCCCGAATCCAATTGCTAATGCTGATCCATTAGAGCAACAATTAGATGATAACCAACTTATTCCAAGCCCGCTGAGTGTCGATCTAAGCTCTCTATCTCCAATTCCTTTTGAACACATAGATTTCGATCTCCTCGAAATCCCTCCGAATCCTGAAACAGAAGAGAATATTGTTAATAACCCCGAAAATATACTAAACCCTACTACTTCTAATGACTTACCTGTTCTAAATCCTCCAGACGATCCAGGTTTCAATCTTCCAAATTCTCCATCTAATCCTGAAACCCTTCTAAATCCTACTAACCCTAACAATGGAAACCTACCCGTTAACTTACCAAGTCCTGCTAATATCTCAAACGATTCCTATTCTGACTACCTAAGGGCGATGTCAAATAAAGGTTATAAATATAATACCATTATTCATGAGTATGCCAATAAACTACTATCTTCTGATTCCAAAGTGATCATTGTTCCCACATCCATTGACTTAGATGAAACCAATCCAAGTGTTGAAGAAATTCTTGCTAATAATAATGACAACAGCGATTTCTTAAATAAAGAAAGATCACTTCATTCATTTCTAACTCTAGAGTCAAACAGTAAACTTTATTACTTCCTCTTTACTAAAGTACATCACTTTGATGATGTTACTTATCCTGAATTATACAAAGCCTTACAAAATCTTCGAAATGAATTACTCTTGCAACCAGTGAGTCCTAGTGAAATTGCGATCTCCGATTTTAAAGACCCTTTCGTGAAAATCTCTTACACTAAGTTGTATAACATCCTAGCTTACCTGTTCCACAATACCAATATCGCTATCAAAATTTATAGAAATACCCTCATATATCCAACTCTTAACGAAATCCCTATAATACTCAGGGAAAACCATGACCTGCCCATAGCTGGTCACGTAGGTTCCACAAGAATGCTAAATCGAATAAAAGAAAAGTATAGTTGGAAGAATATGAGATCAGACATAGAAGACTATGTCAAGAAATGTACTCAATGTCAATCCAATAAAGCACTACGTCAAATCAACAGAGCTCCCATGCAAATAACATCAACTTCAACTGCACCCTTTGAAAGGATTAGTCTTGACATTGTGGGTCCTTTGCCACAAGCTGGCAGAATTGGTTTAAAATATATACTTACCTTACAAGACGACTTAACCAAATTTTCTACAGCCTATCCTATTTCCAATGTTACAGCTGAGGAGTGTCTAGAATGCCTTGTACATTTCATTTCCTTATTTGGTTTGCCAAAAATGATACTAACTGATCAGGGAACCAATTTCACCGCAGAGCTCTTTAAAGAGACCTGTAAGTTCCTCAAAATCAAACAAATTTGGTCATCACCGTATCATCCTCAAACTCAAGGCGCTCTGGAACGGAGCCATTCAACTATAAAAGAATATCTCAAGTCCTATATAAACGAATCCCAAACAGATTGGCATAAATATATTTACACCGCGATCCTGGCCTACAATACTAATGTTCATTGTACTACTAAATTCACTCCACACGAATTATTATTCGGTCAAAAACCTTACCTTCCAAATTCACTGTATGATCCAAGTCCCACAGGTACTTACCACGAATACATCCGTATGTTACAACATCGGCTAAAATCATCACGAGAAAAAGCTTTAGAATTCATCCGGAAATCAAAAGAAAAGTCTAAAGAATATTATGACAGACATTCACGCCCAGTCCAATACAAAGTAGGTGACTTTGTGTATCTCAAAAATCACTTAAGACTTCGAAAAGCACTCTCACCCATTTGGAAAGGACCTTATAAGGTTGTCAAGGTCCATGGCAATAATACCCTTTCCTTGCTAATTAATAGACGTCACGTTAAACATCATTTTGATGAAGTTAAGTTAGCGGAAGTTTCGGAAGGGCCCTCCTCCTCTTCTGCCCAATAACTTAAGATCAAATTATAAAAATCATTTTTAAGGTTTTGATTATTTTCCTTATATGTTAAGTCTTAGTTTTAGTTTTATATTGTACTTAGTTAAGCCGTTTACCATTTCAGTGCATCTGCATTTGTCACGTCAAGTGTTGTTCACCCAGTCACTTCCGGCTCTGGAATCTATTTTGACTACATAGGTAAACTTAAAATTATTAATGGTCATTTAAGCATATTAATGCCAATTGACATTTCCCATATTCAGTCTCATATTCAAAACATAAATTCCGTATTAGTGAACATAAAATATTTTTGCAAACAAACAAATGTTACAGATGACCTGAAATGCAATAATATGCTTGAACCTTTATTTGTGCGGTATCAAAGTGTTCATAAGCAATTTCTTTCCATCTCTCACCTTCTTGAAAAGAGATTGAAACGTGGAGCATGGATTGGCGGAGTAGGAACCATTTTAAAACAAATATTTGGTACTTTAGATGAAAATGACGCAGTTAAGTACGACAATGCAGTAGATTCTGTTCAAAGTGATACAAGGAAATTAGCTTCACTAATGAAAGAAAATATACTGGTCTCTACTTCTGCAATTAATTCTTTCAATCATTCGCTGCACAAATTAAAGGTCAATGATGATAAATTAAGTCAAGCTATAGACAAGCTCTCTGTCAAACTAAAGAAAACAACGGAAGTTACAAATAAATTACTAATTACTTCAGAAATTAATTCGGTCTTAAATAGTTTAGAAACATCGTTACTTGCTTTGTCATTCCAATTAGAGGATATAACTAGTGCCGTGCTTTTCTCTAATTTAAATATTCTTCACCCTTTTGTAATAACACCTCATCAGCTGTACAGAGAACTTGTCGATAACTATAAACATTTGCCTAGAAGTTTAGAATTAGCATTTAAGATAGAATTAAGTTCAATTCATTTGGTTTTTCATATTTCTAATTTGGTATGTTATTATCTAAACAATAGGATTATGTTTGTACTGCAGATTCCGCTTGTAACTCCCCAAGAATTCTATTTATATCACAACATCCCATTGCCGATTCCACATAACTCTGTAAAGCCAGTTTCATTCAGCCTTATCATGCCAGACAATAAGTATATAGCAATTACTAAGGATAAAGCATACTACAGTGGCCTCGAATCACTTTCTCCTTGCAAAGTGATTGAGTCTTCGAATTATATTTGTAATATCATGAACATATTTTCATCAAACACAAATCCATCATGTGAAAGTGAACTATTAACCAAGGTGATAACTAAAATACCAATGCAGTGTAAAACGGAATTCCTATCTGGCGTTATTGACATCTGGAAACCCATCACTAATAATAGATGGATATTTATACAAACTATACCTGCAAAACTATCGATAGAATGTACCAATCTAGATTTAAACGAAATCAGCATTTCTGGAACGGGTATACTAGATATACCCAAACAATGTACAGCCTATTGTAAAACAACAAGGTTATACTCTAATAATAATGTGTTAAATATAAGTTCACCCTTACTTGTCACTTTAGATTTCAATATAATAGACGATTCGTGTTGCAACATTGTCAAATTCAAACAGACATTAGACAATACTGATACAAATCCCATTAATTTACAAAACATTGATTTAGAAAATATTAACTTCAACCGCGATATAACTAAGGAACTGGATAAAATTATTAATGAACCACACATAGTAAAATACGGAACCCATTATTCTACATTAGTTAATTTTGTAATATTGTCTATTGTCTGCATCATGATTTTAAAATTTATTAAATGTAGATTCTGTAGAAAGATGAGTAACCCTCATGAGATCTCGTCACCATCCCCTGAGATTCCTTTGGAGACTCTCCAACCAACAGCTGAAGTTGGAAATTCAGGGACGGAAAGAACTCCTCCAAGAACCAGGAGAGATATTTAAACCGTATTAAACATAAACTTCGAAATTATTTTCAAAGTTTATTTTTAATGAGGGGAGGTGTTATACCCTGGCTCTGTTAGCCTTAATGCTGACACATGCTGCACCAGCAGCAACACCCTTGACTGCCTAGATGCAGTGTGAGTCAGTCTATTCCGAACCTCCGAAGAGGTTACTCGTCTATTTCCAATTTATTTTTGTTTCTATTTCCGTTTGTTTAAGAAAGTTTTATTCATTTTTATTTCTATTTTCTATTTTGTTTAATTACACAATAAAGTTTTTTTTTTTAAAAAGACTTTCACTGGGTCCCATATAACAGTTCGTAAGCACTGATTAGCTCTCGCGGATCCCTCGTAAGCGCTGATTGGCTCTCCAAACGTATTGTGTCCCGCTCACTCGTACGACGCTGTGCGCACTTGAAGTTCACCGCTCGACTTACGTGCCGGGGGCTATATGAGTTAGCGACCGATTCGCCGCTCAGAGGTCAGCCAGCGGACAGTCAGCCGCTCACTGTTCGCCTAATGGAGACGCGGGCCTTGTGTACGCAACCCGTTAACGAATCAACGATTTAATAAACCGCCGGTTGCGCCGTGAGAATTATCTTAACGCATAGTAAAATCTTATAGAATATAATAGAATAGAAAATTGGTATTAAAACAAGTAAACTTAAAAATAGAAAAAATACCTCCGAATAGACGCTGTGACGTCATAATCGAGTGAGAAGTTTTGCGTTAAAATACATGAATTTAAATAATTATTTTCTCCTTCATTTATTGATGGATTTCAAAAAAAATTTCACTGATTTATTACTTTTAATCTATATTTTAATACCATTGTGTTCAAAATGATATTTTCAACTTCCGGAAACTTCCTCATTGAATCTACCACTGGTTCGGAATGCCGTTCCAATTATAATTTAAAACTTTTCGTCCAGTGCTTTGCGATATTTGAAACATATTATGTTTCTTATTTCAGTGGTAAGTGGACTGAAGAAGAGATCGACATGCTTCGGTCGTGCGTACACCGGTTCGCTGTTGATCTGAACAAACTCAGCCACCATATAAAAACCAGGACAGTGTGAGTATTCTGTACGTATTTTTATTTTTGACGTGATAACGTCGTATAAATTGATGAACGCCGGCTACACGCACAAAAAAGCATGACTCATTGTCACGTTCCGCATACAAGCGAGAGCGCGGAACTAGCGATAGAGAAGGCACGATCGGCCTAAGCGTTCGGCTTGTGACGCATCTATCAATCTTTGTTTTCTAATTTCTTATGACGTTATCGCGTAAAATGAGGAAGTTTCCTGATGTTGAAAATATCATATTTAACACAATGGAATTAAAATATAGATCAAAACTAATAAATCAGTGAAAAAATTTTTGAAATCCATCAATAAATGACGGAGAAACTAATTATTTAAGTTTACGCAAAATGCTTGCCGTCTCTCACTCGAGTGACGTCATCACGTCCAGCCTAAAGTATTTTTTCCATGTAGGTAAATTTACTTCTTTTTCCTAATTTTTCTGAGATTTCTGAACCGATTTACGTGTTTTTTTTCTTTTAATCGATAGCTGAGAATGTTTGCAAAATGGTCCCATAAATTTTTTCGCTTCAATTTCTCAATCATTTTCATTTTCGTTTCATTTGTCGACCGGGAGCGGGGCGGTCAGTTTAGTTCCCAGTTCCTTAGTGAACTAGGTCGCTCTTTTAGTGCACCAACTCGCGTTTTTAACCCGCCGACGCAGCGTATTTACATAATATGGAAATTTTACCTTCAAATAAAATTTTTATTGTGTTTCTTCCAATGTCCGAAGTCCATTATAGAGAGAGTACGTTACTTTTTCGCACGCCGTTTCCGCTAGATTTTTGATTTCCGTCATGTGTTCCGCGCCACCGACGCCTCCAACGGCCTATCTGTGAACTAACAAACACAAGCTGACACAAGCCACAATATTTCGCCATTGTTCGATAAATAATGATGTGTATAGATAATGGTAGCACCAGGAAGACATTATCTGGACTTCGGACATTGGAAGAAACACAATAAAAATTTTATTTGAAGGTAAAATTTCCATATTGTGTGTTCTGTTAAATGTCCGAAGTCCATTATTGAGACCTGTTTGTTATCTCCTGGTGGCTTGTGGAGAAGAATACGCAATAATGTGATATATTTTTTACTAAGTACATAAGTACATATGAATTAAAAGTTGTAGCAGGTACCTATTATGACCCGACAGTTGCGCTGCGTCTGTCGTAGCGAGCGGAGCGCTAACGTACGGCCGCGATGTCTACGAGTGCAAATTTGGTAAAATGTGCGAATTGCAATATTGTAATATGTGAAGTACTGGCTTTCATCCAAAATAAGTTGGATGTAATGGATACGGAGAGCTTGGTGAGGGTGTGCGTGTCCGGTTTCACTGGAGAGGACATCGAAAGGGCAAAATTGCTGTTGTTCGAGTCGGTGCCTACAAAGAAGAGAAATGTGTCAAGAAGGAAGGATGGCAAGACTCAGCGAGAATTAGAGGATATCATCTGCCTCTTTAGAGATACAGATCCGGAGATAACACCGATTTTTGTAGCAAAAGAACTGCAAAAACTGCCACCGGTATGTTTTGATCATGTCGACGCGACGAGACTATTAAAAGATTTACTAATCTTAAAAACAGACGTTAAAAATATTAAAGAAACGTATTTACTGAAGGAGGATTTTTTGAAAACGATGAAGAATGGACAAGCTAAAAAAGACTCTATCGACTATAGTAATAGAGGTGATTTTGTGAATTATCAAAGAGGTACCGGTCCATCTAATTGTATTGATAGCGGACCTTTCGGCCTGACTCATATAACTTTGAATCAGTCAACGGTTGGATCAGCTGACGAGTGCATGAACATAGGCAATGAGGTTGTAAGCCCAACTGACAGAACACGATCTATCTCTGTCTCACCCACGAAGTGTAGCGGACCTAAGGCGCTTTTGAGTGAGGAGATACGCGTACCTAGCGTTATAGATAAACCGATTGCGAACAACAATAATCAGCTGGCAATGGGAGCAATGAACTCCGGGTGCATCGAGAATGAGTCCAAGACAACACAAGTTCAAGAGCAGCAGTCGATCTCTTTTCGTCAAGGTACAAGCGCGAATATGCATCCCTGTTCCTCGCCGCACGCGTGTAACAAGAGGCCCACCGCGGTTTCGAGCCATTGTGGACAAGGCAGTGTTGCATCGTCGACGCAAGCGCATCGTGACGTCTCGCTCCAACGTAGAATGCGCACCTATAACAGCGATCTCGCTCTGGATAGACACGTGGAGAGGCCCACTGCGGTTTCGAACATGCAGGCAAGTGCACAATCACCGACGTCGGCAGCGCGGGTAGTTTCGTTTTCCGATGTCGTAAAGTTGAATGAACGGCCAAAAGAAGACGAATGGATCAAGGTTACGTATAAAAGTAGAATAAAAAATAGATTTATAGGGAATAAGGGCAAAGGATGTACTGACTCGAAAGGGAGTTTTAAGGCGGCGGAAATAAAAATTCCGTTTTACATTTATAACGTAGACAAGGGTGCTTCGATTAATGACATTACGAAACATATTTATGAAAAGACAAATGTTACGGTCGAGTTAACCAAGATTAAAATGAGGCAGCCTAAACAATATGAGGCATATAAATTTGACATACCTCACCGTAAACTATCATTATTTATGGATGAAAATATGTGGCCAGAGGGAGTAGCATTCAGGCGGTACGTATTTCTCAAGCATGGGAGTGCAGAGTCTCAAGCTAATAGGACGGAAATAAAATCCCCTTAATGGATACAGAACTGAATTTGACATTAATTAGTTTTAACTGTAAGGGCCTCAAGAGGTCTACTGAATCGGTTAAGACAGTTTGTCAATCGGCTGATATAATAGCTCTCCAAGAGTTATGGATTATGCCAGACGAGATCACTATACTAGGGGAAATACATAACGACTTCATGTATACTGGCAAATCACCTATAGATCTCTCCACAGGGATAATGAGAGGCAGGCCGTTTGGGGGTGTGGCGCTGTTGTGGCGGAAAAGTGTCTTTACCTCAGTGACTATTGTGCCGTGTAACAGTGCTCGTATTACAGCCATTAAGGCATTAACAGCAAATCGAGAGTTGCTGTTCTTTAGTGTGTATATGCCTACGGATTCGGTAGATAATATTACTGATTTTATTGAATGTCTAGGTGAGATTGTCGCTATAATAGAATCTTGCAATACTGAATCTGTATATATATTGGGAGATTTTAATGCACATCCCGGCGAACGGTTCGGTAAAGAACTTTTAAATTTTTGCTCAGACCAGAGATGGGTGTGCGCGGATGTGGCTAAGCTTGGGAGGGACAGCGATACGTACACTTTTATAAGTGATGCACACGGGTGTCGCCGCTGGCTCGACCATTGCTTGGTTACGGAGGCAGCATGGTTATCGATTAGTGGAGCCAAGGTGAGATACGATGTATATTGGTCTGATCATTTCCCCTTAGAAATTACTTGTAACATAAATGTTACAAGAATTAAATCAAATAACCGTAATATATTTATGCATAATATAGATAAAATAAAATGGGGGGAAAGGACTCAGATCAGTATATACCATGAGGTGTGTAACAGCTCACTGAAAAGTATAGATTTCCCCTCGGAGTTAAGCCTATGTTGCGACAAAATTTGCACGGACGAAAGCCATAGGTTTGTGATTGACAAGTTGTATCAAAAAGTTATACGAACACTCCAGGAAGCAGCGATTACGAGCAATCAGCCGGGAAGGGTTGGGAGAGGCAGACGTGTGGTTGGGTGGAATAAATACGTGAAAGACGCGCACAGGGAGGCACGTGAAAAATTTTTCATATGGAAAGCTGATGGTATGCCCTCATCTGGTACTAAGTATCAAGATATGAGGGACACCAAAAAGAAATTTAAAAATAAGTTAAAATTTTGTCAAAGAAATCGAGAACAATTGCAAATGGATATCTTAGCGGAGCAACATAAAGAGAAAAAATTCCATAAATTCTGGAAGGAAACAAACAAATTAAATCCTAGAGTTGGCCTCCCTGTTAGTGTGGATGGGGAGACGGATGCAGAGCGTATAGCTAATATATTTAAGGAGCATTTTAGAGTTCAATCACCTCTGGGTCAGAGTCGGCAGGTTCCAGGGTGTGTCGGACCTGTCTCGGACTCTTCACTCTCCTTTAATGCCAAAGAGGTAAAAAGTGTTATAAAAACCCTAGCGAGAGGGAAGGCTCCGGGACATGATGGCCTGAGTGTAGAGCACCTGGTGCATGCTGGCTCTCATATTTATCGGATCCTGGCGATGTTATATACGTTCTGTATCCGGCATTCCTACCTTCCTGCGGAACTAATGGAGAGTGTAGTAGTGCCAGTAGTTAAAAATAAAACGGGTGATATTACGGACAAAGGTAACTACAGGCCAATTTCCTTGGCCGCGATACTCGGAAAAGTGTTTGATGGCCTGCTTGATCGCCAGCTTAGAAGATATTTGACAATAAATGATGCACAATTTGGTTTTAGGTGTAATTTATCGACGGAAAGTGCTATACTGGCGCTCAAGCAGACTGTCAGGTACTATACAGACCGGAAGACACCCATTTATGCTGCTTTTCTTGACCTTTCTAAGGCATTTGACCTTGTCTGTTACGAAAAACTGTGGGAAAAGTTATGGAACCTTAATGTACCCCCAGAGCTCGTTAATATATTGAAGTTCTGGTATAGCTCGCAAACAAACAGGGTCAAATGGGCTGATGCTTATTCAGATGCATACCGTCTTGAATGTGGAGTTCGACAGGGTGGATTAACATCTCCCGCTCTGTTTAATGTGTACATTAATCAGCTGATTGATGAGCTCCGCAGAACTGAAATTGGCTGTTCTATTGACGGAACTATAATTAACAACTTAAGTTATGCAGACGATATGGTTCTGCTGAGTCCATCAATTAGCGCGCTTAGAAGGTTGCTCAAAATATGTGAGTCATATGCTGTGACACATGGGCTCACATATAATGTAAAAAAAAGTGAACTACTAGTTTTTAAAAGTAAAGGTAGCTCGATAGATGTTATTCCTCCAGTGACTCTTAACGGCGTCTGTCTGAAAAGAGTCACTGAGTTTAAATATCTGGGGCACATTGTGACGGAGGATTTGTCCGATGTAAAAGACTTAGAACGGGAGCGTAGGGCGTTGGCGGTTCGATGCAATATGTTAGCCCGCAGATTTGCGCGTTGCAATAAGCAAGTGAAAATCACTCTCTTTAAGGCATACTGCCAAACTTTTTACACGTGCAGTCTGTGGGTGACATATACGCAGAGAGCCATCAACGACCTACGCGTCCAGTACAATAATGGTTTCAGACTGCTGTTGGGGTTACCGAGGTTTTGCAGTGCGTCACTGATGTTTGCTGAAGCTCACACAGATGATTTCTACGCAATAATGAGAAAAAGAGCAGCATCAGTGATGAGCAGAACGCGCGGAAGCTCCAACAGTATTCTTGCAACCTTAATTGATAAGCCGGAAAATCCATTCATGAGGCACTGGGTGGACATGCACATGCACTCTCAGTGTATCAAGAGTTGCCGATATGTAAAATAATCTCATTTAAAATAATCTAATTTTAAGTTTAATTTAATTTGTAAAAAGTTAATTTTCATGTATTGGATATTATGTCCGTAGCAATAAAGAAAGATTATTATTATACTTTTAGTTCAAAGAATATTATGTTATTAAAACATCGCGACAGGTAATAGTACCAATTATGTCTATAGGAAATAGTAAAACTTGACAGCAAAAGGGACTTTTTGATATCGCACTAATGTCATTACAATTTCCATCTAATTCTTTAAGATAGCAGTTGTATTCACAGGCCCCTGATTTAGACAAGAATATCGTTTATAGAACTTTTAACCCAATTTAATTAAAATAAAATCCAATGTGGATCTGATCTGAACTATGATTTAGCTTCAACACTAGCTTCTTTATACAAGCCTTTGAACCCAAAACGCCAATGATACTATGGGCTAGGCTGGCCTGTGTGCCTCCCGCGTGCTAATAAGTGTATAAGTAATTTTGATACAGTTATTACAGTTCTGAGCCAAAACAATACTTAATTCTATATTTTAGCTCGAATTTGGGTCAGTTTACATAATATTGTGGTCAGGAGAAGCCATATAATATGTATACTGAAAAGTAGATATTTCCATCTATAATATGTCTAGGATCACAATTTAAAAGTGTAAGGTCATGAACACGAAAGCTCAAATGACAACAAAAGAATTTTGGCCGTATGACTAGATACCTCACATAAATTATTTATATTTGGAATTGTGTCCCGTATTCGTGCGTTCCAAAAAGCAAGATTAGGAGGCCTCGCTACAACGTCCAAGATATGTTTGAATAAATCATATGATGGGATTATAACATTCGAAATTGTGTCATAAATAGAAACTGGCTGATTTATGTACAAATGATAGGTTTACGCTTGACAACAATCACTCCCAATGGAAAGCAATGATGAGGTCAAATTAGAAATGAGCCTATCCAGAAAATGCACATTGATTCCCGCCGTGGAAGCACTCAAATTGTACCAGGCAGGACATACGGACACTGGGAGGACATTCTATATGTTTCAGCAAAGTAAATCGAACGCCAACCACCTAGGAGGCGTCCCTAGGGCACTCACGACTTCTTGCAGTTCCGTAGTAGAACGGTGAAGCAGGAAAAGGTTGTGAAGTCCATGAGCACATTCTCCAAAAAATATCCGTCAAATACAAATATGCCAGTATGTTGTATATTTAGTTACTTCATTTGGTAAAGGACAGTGAAAATCTACATCATATTACTATAAACACCGTTCTGACCATCTTCTCCAATGGGGGCATAAGTTTTAAGCGTATCTGCACAATAACAGACTTGTTGTCGTCCCCAAAATGAGCCAAGCTTCAGATTTCAAGGCTTCGATATAAGCTGGTGGTTGTGGTGTATCGACGATTACCTTGTCCAGGTATCGTATCTCGGCTGGACGCGCAAGCGCGGCTTTTCAAGACTGGGCGCTATAAGGGCTTCATCCACTTGCGTGGTTAAGTACCTGCCTATTGTAGAATACAATAGGCAGGTACGGCGAGGCGAGGCGAGGTGTTGCAGGACGAGCGGTAGTAGCTCCGGCGGAGGGAAGATCCACATTAGCTCGTAAGTCCAACATCTGCTGAAAGCAGGCGTTAGAGTCGGACAAGCCGAGAGTAGCGCATTTCTAAACTACGTGAGCCCTTTGAGACGAACGATCTATGAAGTATGTTTAAAGCTGCTCCTTGTAGTAGATGCCACACCGAGCCTGCGCGATTGCGCGAGAGATTGTCGGCTTCGGTATTGTACACTCCCGGAAGGTGGTGAGGGAGGAGTACAATATTGAGGCTGTCCGTCAGAGTGAAAAGCTCCTTTTTCAAGTCTAGAACCGTTGTGATCTCGTTCCTCTTTTGTCTTTTATATAATGATACCTTGTCTTATTGCCGGTCTGTAATACCACTGCCAAATTCTTGAGAGATGAGGCTTCAGTTGAAATGACGGCAATCACAGCGTACCTACGATTAAGTTACAAAGGAATTTGCTTTGTTGTCCCTTCCATTAGTTAATTTTCTGCTGTTGTTCACTAGAGCTCCCAATGTACATAATGATGCATCCATAATAAAGTAATTCAAAAGGTTTAAACATGTTCGCAAGCGGTCACTCATCCAAGTACTGGCCGTATCCGATGTTGCTTAACTTCGGTGATCGGACAAGAATCAGCATACTCAACCTGGTATGGACGTTGGCTGGACTTTCTCTTTTAGGATACTGAATCATATTTTGTAGCCACCATTCTAGTTCGACGCGCACCTCTTTCGGAAACCGTTTGGAAATAACGAGTATATTTGCGAAGACAGTTGCTGTGGCATGGAATGGTACAGCAACGCAACCTTCCCCGGAGGGTGATGAAGGTTGCAAAATTGAAACACCCTAAAGGGCGTTGCGCCTGTTTGAGGGTCCGTGGCGAAGAAAGTTGCTGAGGCGTAGCAAGATACGGCAATGCAACCTTCCCCGGAGGGTGATGAAGGTTGCAAAATTGGAATATCCTAAAAGGCATTGCGCCTGTTTAAGGGTCCAACTGCCGATTTGCTAGAAGAGGCATTGACTCTGACGGACTTTTTGTTGTCTTTTCTGGAGATAGGGACTTGATGATGTGGTATGCATCCCAATTACTCCCGAAAACTGGAACGATCTCCTTGGTTTGTGATCGATTTTTTGAAATTGAGACACCTAGGCTGATTAAGAAATTGTTAGCCACTTAGATGTGAGCTCTCAAGAGTTTTCCTGAGCTAATGCAAGGCGAAGACCGTGTTGCATAATTTTTTTGGCAGTCCGATTTGTCACAGAGATGAGTATTCTTGGAGCTACCATCCGGCCAAAAGATAGGCAAGTTATTTGCAGCAACCGACGTTTGTAACTGATGTGCAAAAAAAAAAAAAAAAAATGTCGATGCACTTCTAGGGACATGATCATCCGATCAAAGTCAAGCTTGACCACCCAGTCGTCGGTTGAAGGAACGTTGTCCTTTGACGGTGATACAAAAAAAAACGTTTGTTTGTACATCATGTTACTAATGTTTCGACATCATGTATCGGTTCAGTCGTCAAATTCAACATAACTTTTGAATATTAAGAAAATTAGGGCGATGAATATTAGATATATGGCTATTAGCGGAACATATCTGGTTCAAAATCATCCACAGAATTTGTAAGGACATGCTGCGGACAGACAGAGTTTGATACTCTGTTAGAACCATCCAAATTTGGAAGAACTAAAGGAGGGATTGAAAGAAATTTCTAGTTTAAAACTGTTCTCTTTTCGACTCCCCCCCCCCCCCTTTCTTTCTATCACAAGAGTCAACAATTCTATCCTTTTATCCTTGTTAGGGATTAGTAAAAGGTAGGTATGAAAAGTATTGTTCTGAGATGTGATTATGGTAATTTATTGGCCGCACCTGCGAATGCGAAGGCGTTTGAGCGCTTAGCTTTGCATTTTGGCGTTACCTCCAAATTTTTTTGTCAATATAGATATCGTCAACTCCAATGCTCAGAAATGTAATCTGAAGAAGGGGGTAGTTTGACTTTAAGCCTTAAAAAGATTACGTATTTCGACTTGTTTTCCACACAAACTAGAGTATACCATGTAGAGTACTCTCCTTTTATTTAATTCAATATTTTCGCTGACTCGGTAGTAGTAGTAACTACCCTACATCAGAATTGTATGACCAATCGATCAAGGTATTGTAAGGCGTCATTTAGCAACTAGTTTGAACAAAAAATACACCTTTGAAAGTGCGGCAAAACTATTCTCGTGAAGGATCAAAAATACCGCCCGCGCCATCCGATAGTTCAGTTATTTGTATATTGGAAATCGAACCCGAGCTTCCTGGGAGAGCACGGTATTGTAACACACTTAAAGTAGTCTCGTTTAGAGAAAACATGCAACATATTAGTTGAATTTGAAAAATTTTGTATTTGCAACTGGGCACACAAAATAATAAATTGACTCACCGAATTGAAAACTCAAACCTCCGTTCTAACTCCAAAGTAGAAAGCGAGCGCCTGCAGTGCGTGAGCGACTGCGGCGCCCTGAGCGGCTGCGGCGCCCTGAGGCGCTGCGGCGTCGCCTTGTCGGAGGCGGCGGCGCTCCTCAGATGAAGAATCTTCACTCTCACTACACGAATTTCGGACCGAACTACTTTGTCCGGCCTCCGGCGGCACGGAATTTTTAGCACAAACTTCACTATGCAACGGAAAAATTTCAATAATTATCAGTTATCAGTAAAAAATAAATACTTTTTACTCAAATTATAAAACTTTCTACTTCTATCTCGAAAGTTTTAAATAAATCTAACGAACTCGCGTGGTCGAAAGACAACGCAACAATGGCGAAATATTGTGGCTTGTGTCAGCTTGTGTTTGTTAGTTCACAGATAGGCCGTTGGAGGCGTCGGTGGCGCGGAACACATGACGGAAATCAAAAATCTAGCGGAAACGGCGTGCGAAAAAGTAACGTACTCTCTCTATAATGGACTTCGGACATTTAACAGAACACACAATATACATAGCCAGAATGCACCCATAGGATTCTGGCTATGTATATATTGTAGTGCGATTTTTCAATTTGTGATTACAATGTATACAAGGGTAGTATGCAAATACGCGTGTATACTTTGTAATAGCCTAAGTGACTACTTTGTATACATTGCTAGTATGCATACAAACTAATCTTGTTGTATGATATTTGTATTTCGTTGAATTATTATAAAACTCTTTACAACTCTAATAGATGCTTTTTATTAATTATTACAATTTTACAATATAGATGGCTGTTGCGTGTGCAATTCGAGAAAGAGAAAGAGAAAGAAGAAAATCCAATAGAACCTAAGTGCCCGGCCTGCGGCCGGCCTAGCTTTTGAAAAATAGGAATAATTTTGAAAAAAAAATATGATTTCCGCGCTCTGAAATTTTAACTAGAGTTTCAGGACTGTGACCAAAATGGCGATTTTGTTAAATTAAATTTTGTAAAACTTTGTTAAACATAATTCCCAAAGTTAGCCGCCTATTGGGTGCAACATTGGTTTTGTGGTTTTATATTATAAATCAGAGCGCGGAAATCATATATTTTTTTTTTAATTATTTTTTGTTTTCAAAAGCTACTTTAGGTTAGGTTAGAACATAAATATTCTATCGGGATCTATCGGGTCCTAGGTAGAATGTGGTCCAAAACGAAATCTGAGCACCCCAACTCCAAGCAATAAGTCGGTTAAGTTCGAACAGTTACCTAAGTAATTTTGAAACAAGTATAAATAAAAAATTTAAAAAAACCCCGATATTCGCCATTTTGTGGTGGTGGCCATCTCGGATTTACATAGTGCTATTCTATTAGTCAATCCCTTTCATTTGATACCCATATTGAGGGAGTTGTGATAAAATAATATGTAATCCGCTATTTTGTAGCGGCGGCCATCTTGGATCGATTTTCATCAAACAACACTCTCGACTAATAATTCATCTTTCAAACAAAAAAAAACCGCATTCAAATCGGTTCACCCATTTGAGCGCTACAGGGGAACACACACACACACACACACACGCACACGCACACGCACACGCACACGCACACGCACACGCACACGCACACGCACACGCACACGCACACACACACACACACACACACACAGATTAAACTTTAACACTCCGTCGTTTTTGTATCGGGGTTTAATAAAATTTCTATGGTGGTGTTTTGGCCTTGTATAAATTGGAACGATGAACGCGCGCATCCACGTTACAAAATATATACTAGTAGTACGCAAAATTCGTGTATACTTTGTAGTAAAAAATTGAAAAATTGCATTACAATATATACATAGCCAGAATCCTATGGGTGCATTCTGGCTATGTATATTCTGTAAATACGCGCCGACGCAAAAAACGACGGGGTGTTATAAGTTTGACGTGTGTGCGTGCGTGCGTGCGTGCGTGCGTGTGTGTATGTGTGTGTGTCTGTTCCCGATTACGATACCGGTCAACCGATTTGAATGCGATTTTTTTGTTTGAAAGGTGAATTAGCCGCGAGTGTTCTTAGCTATGTTTGATGAAAATCAGTCCAAGATGGCCGCTGCCACAAAATGGCGGATTACATATTTTTTCACAACTCTCAATGTGGGTATAAAATTAAGGCACTTGACTAGTAGAATAGCACTATGCATATAAGATGGCCGCCACCACAAAATGGCGAATGTCGGGGGTTTTTTTAAATTTTCAATTTATACTTGTCAAATCATCTATACAAACCATAGACCATAGACTATTTTCAACTCATAACAATCCTAGAGACGTTTCACTTCACTAAAACTTCCGCCTGTATACGTTCCAGTTCCCAAATCCGAACCACGCTAAAGAAGAAGGCGTTCGAGGACGCGGGTTTGCCCGTGCGCAAGGTAAGCAGCACTGTGACCAGCGCGCCGCACCACAGTGGGTCGAAACTGCTATTTGAGGGACATAGGATTTTTTGTTACAAATTCCATTTAAAAAAAAATACCAATCGAAAGATCTTGTCATTCTGATGAATAATTGTTATTAAAAGTTTTTCTCTAAAACTGATATCTTGCCCGAAAAAAAATATTTTCAGTTTTTGTTGTATGGAATGAAACATAAACTGCTAAAATTTGGCCAAGTCTTGACAGGTCTTGCTTTAAAACTACATTATTCTTATTCTTTGACTTGTTGGCTATAATTCTACGCTATCAGCGTGCACCCAAAGTTGCCCGTTCACGAGTTATAAGGTTCACAAAAATGAAGAAAAAAAAGTAATTAAAAAGTACTTTTTAGAATTCTGCACCTCAAAAGGTACCAAAAAAACCCTTATAAGATAACTCTCTTGTCCGTCTGTCTGTCTGTCCGTGTGTCACCACTGATTTTCTCAGAAACGGGTGAACCAAGCAAGTTGAAATTTATACCAGATACTAAAATCTATAGTCCCTATTAGGTGTATAAAAATCAAAGTCCTGAGTTAACATGATAAGAGATATGGGCAAATTTAGATATTCGCAAAAACTTGTAAGTACCGAAATTTACCTTAATTTTCAACTTTTTTTATTTTTCGTAATTTTCCCTGTACTTGTGCTGTAAGACCTTACTTTTAACCAAAATTGTTAATTCTAGGTCAACCGGAAGTACCCTATAGGTTTTGGGTCGAAACCCTACATGGTAGTTCCTGTTGACCTAGAATCCTGAAATTTGGCAGGTAGGTAGGTCTTATAGTACAAGTAAAGGAACAAATCTGAAAACCGTGAATTTGTAGTTATATCACACAAAAAAAAATTTCAAAATGTCGAAAAAAATTCCGTTGCGGCCCCCTTATCTCTGAAGTTTACCAATAGAAAAATCTAAAAAAATTATGGTCATTAGAATTTTATGTACATTTTACCGAAAAAATAAAATCAACCTTCTAACCGAATTTGAATTTATAGATATACATACTTTACAAGATAGTGATAGTGATTAAAATTTGTTAGTTTAGTTTTTTTAATTGTATTAGTTATTTTTATTCAAAACTACAGCTAATATATTTAAAAAAACTATATTTTAGATTTTTCTATTGGTAAACTTCAGAGATAAGGGGGGCGCAACGGAATTTTTATCGACATTTTGGACGATAAATCAAAAACTATTATGCATAAAAATAAATAAAAATCTGTTTTAGAATGTACAAGTAAAGCCCTTTTATATGATATCCCATTTGGTATAGTTATCTTACTTTGAAAATTGAAAACACTAGTTATTTGTTTACGAACACATAAAATTTTTTTTTGTGTGATGTAACTACAAATTCACGGTTTTCAGATTTGTTCCTTTACTTGTACTATAAGACCTACCTACCTGCCAAATTTCAGGATTCTAGGTCAACAGGAACTACCATGTAGGTTTTCGACCCAAAACCTATAGGGTACTTCCGGTTGACCTAGAATTAACAACTTTGGTTAAAAGTAAGGTCTTACAGCACAAGTAAAGGGAAAATTACGAAAAATAAAAAAAGTCAAAAATTAAGGTAAATTTCGGTACTTACAAGTTTTCGCGAAAATCTAAATTTGCTCATATCTCTTTATCATGTTGACTCAGGACCTTGATTTTTATACACCTAATAGGGACTATAGATTATAGTATCTGGTATAAATTTCAACTTGCTTGGTTCACCCGTTTCTGAGAAAATCGGTGGTAACACACAGACAGACAGACAGACGGACAAGAGAGTGATATTATAAGGGTTCCTTTTGGTACTTTTTGAGGTACAGAACCCTAAAAAATTTACTTATTTTTCTTCATTTTTGTGAACCTTATAACTCGTGAACGGGCAACTTTGGGTGCGCGCTGATGGCGTAGAATTATAGCCAATAAGCCAAAGAATAAGAATAAAGTAGTTTTAAAGCAAGACCTGTCAAGACTTGGCCAAATTTTAGCAGTTTATGTTTCATTCCATACAACAAAAACTGAAAATATTTTTTTTCGGGCAAGATATCAGTTTTAGAGAAAAACTTTTAATAACAATTATTTATCAGAATGACAAGATCTTTCGTTTGGTATTTTTTTTAAATGGAATTTGTAACAAAAAATCCCATGTCCCTCAAATAGCAGTTTCGACCCACTGTGCGCACCAGCCCGCCCAGGTACTGCCCTCGCTGAGCACCATCCAAGGAGTGTTAGGAAATAATGCCGAGGTTCAAACCTTCACTAACTAAATATGCAAACCTATCACTGATTTGTTTTTTTTGTGCTCGTTGTTTTTTTTTTTTTGTATATTATTCAGTTAGTGAAGTTTGAATTTATTTTAAGTTGAGCTTTTTACCCCGCACCCGGCATGCGCTTTTAGCAATTTACCAGATAATATGTCCAAAGACTTGGGCTGCATGATGCATCGATTCGCATTTAGGTGGGTAGTTTTAGAAACACTTATACAACCCACGGCACGTAAGTCGAGCGGTGAACTTCAATGTGCAGAAGTCGAAAATGAGGTATCTCGGGGTGTGAGGGGGTCGCGGGGAGGGCGTGGGGATCGTTCGTAAGCACTGATTAGCTCTCGCGGATCCCTCGTAAGCGCTGATTGGCTCTCCAAACGTATTGTGTCCCGCTCACTCGTACGACGCTGTGCGCACTTGAAGTTCACCGCTCGACTTACGTGCCGGGGGCTATATGAGTTAGCGACCGATTCGCCGCTCAGAGGTCAGCCAGCGGACAGTCAGCCGCTCACTGTTCGCCTAATGGAGACGCGGGCCTTGTGTACGCAACCCGTTAACGAATCAACGATTTAATAAACCGCCGGTTGTGCCGTGAGAATTATCTTAACGCATAGTAAAATCTTATAGAATATAATAGAATAGAAAATTGGTATTAAAACAAGTAAACTTAAAAATAGAAAAAATACCTCCGAATAGACGCTGTGACGTCATAATCGAGTGAGAAGTTTTGCGTTAAAATACATGAATTTAAATAATTATTTTCTCCTTCATTTATTGATGGATTTCAAAAAAAATTTCACTGATTTATTAGTTTTAATCTATATTTTAATACCATTGTGTTCAAAATGATATTTTCAACTTCAGGAAACTTCCTCATTGAATCTACCACTGGTTCGGAATGCCGTTCCAATTATAATTTAAAACTTTTCGTCCAGTGCTTTGCGATATTTGAAACATATTATGTTTCTTATTTCAGTGGTAAGTGGACTGAAGAAGAGATCGACATGCTTCGGTCGTGCGTACACCGGTTCGCTGTTGATCTGAACAAACTCAGCCACCATATAAAAACCAGGACAGTGTGAGTATTCTGTACGTATTTTTATTTTTGACGTGATAACATCGTATAAATTGATGAACGCCGGCTACACGCACAAAAAAGCATGACTCATTGTCACGTTCCGCATACAAGCGAGAGCGCGGAACTAGCGATACAGAAGGCACGATCGGCCTAAGCGTTCGGCTTGTGACGCATCTATCAATCTTTGTTTTCTAATTTCTTATGACGTTATCGCGTAAAATGAGGAAGTTTCCTGATGTTGAAAATATCATATTTAACACAATGGAATTAAAATATAGATCAAAACTAATAAATCAGTGAAAAAATTTTTGAAATCCATCAATAAATGACGGAGAAACTAATTATTTAAAACGCAAAATGCTTGCCGTCTCTCACTCGAGTGACGTCATCACGTCCAGCCTAAAGTATTTTTTCCATGTAGGTAAATTTACTTCTTTTTCCTAATTTTTCTGAGATTTCTGAACCGATTTACGTGTTTTTTTTCTTTTAATCGATAGCTGAGAATGTTTGCAAAATGGTCCCATACATTTTTTCGCTTCAATTTCTCAATCATTTTCATTTTCGTTTCATTTGTCGACCGGGAGCGGGGTGGTCAGTTTAGTTCCCAGTTCCTTAGTGAACTAGGTCGCTCTTTTAGTGCACCAACTCGCGTTTTTAACCCGCCGACGCAAAAAACGACGGGGTGTTATAAGTTTGACGTGTTTGCGTGCGTGCGTGCGTGCGTGTGTGTATGTGTGTGTGTCTGTTCCCGATTACGATACCGGTCAACCGATTTGAATGCGATTTTTTTGTTTGAAAGGTGAATTAGCCGCGAGTGTTCTTAGCTATGTTTGATGAAAATCGGTCCAAGATGGCCGCTGCCACAAAATGGCGGATTACATATTTTTTCACAACTCTCAATGTGGGTATAAAATTAAAGCACTTGACTAGTAGAATAGCACTATGCATATAAGATGGCCGCCACCACAAAATGGCGAATGTCGGGGGTTTTTTTAAATTTTCAATTTATACTTGTCAAATCATCTATACAAACCATAGACCATAGACTATTTTCAACTCATAACAATCCTAGAGACGTTTCACTTCACTAAAACTTCCGCCTGTATACGTTCCAGTTCCCAAATCCGAACCACGCTAAAGAAGAAGGCGTTCGAGGACGCGGGTTTGCCCGTGCGCAAGGTAAGCAGCACTGTGACCAGCGCGCCGCACCAGCCCGCCCAGGTACTGCCCTCGCTGAGCACCAGGGCCCTAACACTCCATACAAATATTTTTTCTTAGAAAAGTTCGAGTCTCGAGAGAGTTCATCCACATTGCGTTAGATGGCGCTATTTCGGTAATTTTTCGACATTCCGCAGAATAGTATCTGTGCCGTAAGGCCCGGTACACACGGTAGCTAGTTTAGTCTATGGCGATTCGCTGGCGACCAAATAGCGGTGCTCGCGATGTCGCTGGCAAAATATCTACTGTGTGGACACAACAGACATAAATGACCAGCGAGTCGCTGTCGATCAGTTGCTGCGTGTTTACCCACTGTTACAGAATGTAATATTTTTTGCTCAGTACATAATATTATCTTTTATTTCATGGTTAGTCCAGTAACTTTAATAATCCGACCTTACATCAGATCGTGTAGTTCAGATTTTTTGCAAACTTGTTTATGATGTTGACACTATGAATATTCCGAGTTTTTGACCAAGAGCGACGAACGCAACTTTGTCAAAAATCGAAAAACCGCGAAAATTTCGGATTTTTTTCAGATTTTGGCGGTTAAAACCGAAAGAGACTAGTTCTTGATACTACTTTTCAAAGCGTTTTCAAAGTAGAATAAAATTGCTACAATTTAAAACCAGAACCAGCTCTGTAGGTACATTACTTACTGAAATGCTCGTGACTTATTCGCGTGAATTTTTAATTACATACAAACTTCCATCTCCCATTGTACCAACTTAGGAGTAGTTTTTCCAAAATTCCTTTAATACATAATTTTTTATTTTTAACCGAAAATACCAATTTTCATGAATATAACTTGATAAATGACATGAAAACGTGACGGGGTCTCATTTAAACTTTCATCCCCTATTTAACCCACTTGTAAATAGAATTTTCAAAAATGCTGAAATTCATATTTTTTATCTAAAGCCTAAACATCAATTTTCATGGATATAACTTGCAAAATGACAAACTTTCATCCTGTATTTAACCCCCCTGTAGTATTTCCAATAATCCTTTCCTAGTGTGCGCCTATTCCATAAAAGGAAGCTTCTGTGAAAATTTTCTTCTTGATCTAGATGTTCTTAGTCTGTGGTCGCAACTATCAAGTCCATCCACTATGGTCATTAGTCTGTGGTTTCGTCACCTTTTGTTATCCGCGAATGTGCTCCGTTTGTGTTTTTGTGATTTTGTACGACTTTGCTTGATCCCTGGACTCCGAAGACTTCGTCATTCTGATTGGACTTACGCGTAAACCCCTGAGCACTGTTTTACCTAACGATTTGGACTCATAGTGACCGATTAGATTTAGATAATGGTGATTCAATAATGTGACGTACTGTAGTGAATTTATATAATAAAAGGAAACATAAAAGCCATCCAATCGCTAAACTGGTGTTTTATTTGCCTAAATAACTTACATTTAATAATAAAAATTAAAAATAAGTACCCAGGAGCGCGATTTTCTTGGCTTTAATTGTCGTGTACCGTTAGATGGCGCTTTACGACAAGGTCACTGTTATCTCTAAACCATAAGGTACTCTATGCTGAGCACCATCCAAGGAGTGTTAGGAAATAATGCCGAGGTTCAAACCTTCACTAACTAAATATGCAAACCTATCACTGATTTGTTTTTTTTTTTTTGTGCTCGTTGTTTTTTTGTATATTATTCAGTTAGTGAAGTTTGAATTTATTTTAAGTTGAGCTTTTTACCCCGCACTCGGCATGCGCTTTTAGCAATTTACCAGATAATATGTCCAAAGACTTGGGCTGCATGATGCATCGATTAGCATTTAGGTGGGTAGTTTTAGAAACACTTATACAACCCACGGCACGTAAGTCGAGCGGTGAACTTCAATGTGCAGAAGTCGAAAATGAGGTATCTCGGGGTGTGAGGGGGTCGCGGGGAGGGCGTGGGGATCGTTCGTAAGCACTGATTAGCTCTCGCGGATCCCTCGTAAGCGCTGATTGGCTCTCCAAACGTATTGTGTCCCGCTCACTCGTACGACGCTGTGCGCACTTGAAGTTCACCGCTCGACTTACGTGCCGGGGGCTATATGAGTTAGCGACCGATTCGCCGCTCAGAGGTCAGCCAGCGGACAGTCAGCCGCTCACTGTTCGCCTAATGGAGACGCGGGCCTTGTGTACGCAACCCGTTAACGAATCAACGATTTAATAAACCGCCGGTTGCGCCGTGAGAATTATCTTAACGCATAGTAAAATCTTATAGAATATAATAGAATAGAAAATTGGTATTAAAACAAGTAAACTTAAAAATAGAAAAAATACCTCCGAATAGACGCTGTGACGTCATAATCGAGTGAGAAGTTTTGCGTTAAAATACATGAATTTAAATAATTATTTTCTCCTTCATTTATTGATGGATTTCAAAAAAAATTTCACTGATTTATTACTTTTAATCTATATTTTAATACCATTGTGTTCAAAATGATATTTTCAACTTCCGGAAACTTCCTCATTGAATCTATCACTGGTTCGGAATGCCGTTCCAATTATAATTTAAAACTTTTCGTCCAGTGCTTTGCGATATTTGAAACATATTATGTTTCTTATTTCAGTGGTAAGTGGACTGAAGAAGAGATCGACATGCTTCGGTCGTGCGTACACCGGTTCGCTGTTGATCTGAACAAACTCAGCCACCATATAAAAACCAGGACAGTGTGAGTATTCTGTACGTATTTTTATTTTTGACGTGATAACGTCGTATAAATTGATGAACGCCGGCTACACGCACAAAAAAGCATGACTCATTGTCACGTTCCGCATACAAGCGAGAGCGCGGAACTAGCGATAGAGAAGGCACGATCGGCCTAAGCGTTCGGCTTGTGACGCATCTATCAATCTTTGTTTTCTAATTTCTTATGACGTTATCGCGTAAAATGAGGAAGTTTCCTGATGTTGAAAATATCATATTTAACACAATGGAATTAAAATATAGATCAAAACTAATAAATCAGTGAAAAAATTTTTGAAATCCATCAATAAATGACGGAGAAATTAATTATTTAAGTTTACGCAAAATGCTTGCCGTCTCTCACTCGAGTGACGTCATCACGTCCAGCCTAAAGTATTTTTTCCATGTAGGTAAATTTACTTCTTTTTCCTAATTTTTCTGAGATTTCTGAACCGATTTACGTGTTTTTTTTCTTTTAATCGATAGCTGAGAATGTTTGCAAAATGGTCCCATAAATTTTTTCGCTTCAATTTCTCAATCATTTTCATTTTCGTTTCATTTGTCGACCGGGAGCGGGGCGGTCAGTTTAGTTCCCAGTTCCTTAGTGAACTAGGTCGCTCTTTTAGTGCACCAACTCGCGTTTTTAACCCGCCGACGCAAAAAACGACGGGGTGTTATAAGTTTGACGTGTGTGCGTGCGTGCGTGCGTGCGTGCGTGTGTGTATATGTGTGTGTCTGTTTCCGATTACGATACCGGTCAACCGATTTGAATGCGATTTTTTTGTTTGAAAGGTGAATTAGCCGCGAGTGTTCTTAGCTATGTTTGATGAAAATCGGTCCAAGATGGCCGCTGCCACAAAATAGCGGATTACATATTTTTCACAACTCTCAATGTGGGTATAAAATTAAAGCACTTGACTAGTAGAATAGCACTATGCATATAAGATGGCCGCCACCACAAAATGGCGAATGTCGGGGGTTTTTTTAAATTTTAAATTTTTACTTGTCAAATCATCTATACAAACCATAGACCATAGACTATTTTCAACTCATAACAATCCTAGAGACGTTTCACTTCACTAAAACTTCCGCCTGTATACGTTCCAGTTCCCAAATCCGAACCACGCTAAAGAAGAAGGCGTTCGAGGACGCGGGTTTGCCCGTGCGCAAGGTAAGCAGCACTGTGACCAGCGCGCCGCACCAGCCCGCCCAGGTACTGCCCTCGCTGAGCACCATCCAAGGAGTGTTAGGAAATAATGCCGAGGTTCAAACCTTCACTAACTAAATATGCAAACCTATCACTGATTTGTTTTTTTTTTTGTGCTCGTTGTTTTTTTTTTTTTGTATATTATTCAGTTAGTGAAGTTTGAATTTATTTTAAGTTGAGTTTTTACCCCGCACCCGGCATGCGCTTTTAGCAATTTACCAGATAATATGTCCAAAGACTTGGGCTGCATGATGCATCGATTCGCATTTAGGTGGGTAGTTTTAGAAACACTTATACAACCCACGGCACGTAAGTCGAGCGGTGAACTTCAATGTGCAGAAGTTGAAAATGAGGTATCTCGGGGTGTGAGGGGGTCGCGGGGAGGGCGTGGGGATCGTTCGTAAGCACTGATTAGCTCTCGCGGATCCCTCGTAAGCGCTGATTGGCTCTCCAAACGTATTGTGTCCCGCTCACTCGTACGACGCTGTGCGCACTTGAAGTTCACCGCTCGACTTACGTGCCGGGGGCTATATGAGTTAGCGACCGATTCGCCGCTCAGAGGTCAGCCAGCGGACAGTCAGCCGCTCACTGTTCGCCTAATGGAGACGCGGGCCTTGTGTACGCAACCCGTTAACGAATCAACGATTTAATAAACCGCCGGTTGCGCCGTGAGAATTATCTTAACGCATAGTAAAATCTTATAGAATATAATAGAATAGAAAATTGGTATTAAAACAAGTAAACTTAAAAATAGAAAAAATACCTCCGAATAGACGCTGTGACGTCATAATCGAGTGAGAAGTTTTGCGTTAAAATACATGAATTTAAATAATTATTTTCTCCTTCATTTATTGATGGATTTCAAAAAAAATTTCACTGATTTATTACTTTTAATCTATATTTTAATACCATTGTGTTCAAAATGATATTTTCAACTTCAGGAAACTTCCTCATTGAATCTACCACTGGTTCGGAATGCCGTTCCAATTATAATTTAAAACTTTTCGTCCAGTGCTTTGCGATATTTGAAACATATTATGTTTCTTATTTCAGTGGTAAGTGGACTGAAGAAGAGATCGACATGCTTCGGTCGTGCGTACACCGGTTCGCTGTTGATCTGAACAAACTCAGCCACCATATAAAAACCAGGACAGTGTGAGTATTCTGTACGTATTTTTATTTTTGACTTGATAACGTCGTATAAATTGATGGACGCCGGCTACACGCACAAAAAAGCATGACTCATTGTCACGTTCCGCATACAAGCGAGAGCGCGGAACTAGCGATAGAGAAGGCACGATCGGCCTAAGCGTTCGGCTTGTGACGCATCTATCAATCTTTGTTTTCTAATTTCTTATGACGTTATCGCGTAAAATGAGGAAGTTTCCTGATGTTGAAAATATCATATTTAACACAATGGAATTAAAATATAGATCAAAACTAATAAATCAGTGAAAAAATTTTTGAAATCCATCAATAAATGACGGAGAAACTAATTATTTAAGTTTACGCAAAATGCTTGCCGTCTCTCACTCGAGTGACGTCATCACGTCCAGCCTAAAGTATTTTTTCCATGTAGGTAAATTTACTTCTTTTTCCTAATTTTTCTGAGATTTCTGAACCGATTTACGTGTTTTTTTTTCTTTTAATCGATAGCTGAGAATGTTTGCAAAATGGTCCCATAAATTTTTTCGCTTCAATTTCTCAATCATTTTCATTTTCGTTTCATTTGTCGACCGGGAGCGGGGCGGTCAGTTTAGTTCCCAGTTCCTTAGTGAACTAGGTCGCTCTTTTAGTGCACCAACTCGCGTTTTTAACCCGCCGACGCAAAAAACGACGGGGTGTTATAAGTTTGACGTGTGTGCGTGCGTGCGTGCGTGCGTGTGTGTATATGTGTGTGTCTGTTTCCGATTACGCCCAACTAGCACAAACTAGTTGCTTAAGAGCTTTGGAGCTAATCCGATTATTCCCAAAAGTGCCAAGCTCAAGCGCCAGAGCGTGCACTGCAGACCTTATGCGGCCGCTTTGCAGCCAAAGGGGCACAACTTTTTGCAACCTCCAGTTCCATTAGAGCTTCATAATAGTGGCATAAAAGCGCTACAGGAGCTGCAACTAATAATTAACACCACACTAAAGCTCTTGTGGCGCTTATTGAATGAATGACAGGTTTAACTGAACGAATAAGGATCACTTATCCATTCACCTTGTCTCTCATTTTTAATTAAATACATCTGTTGTTCCTGATGTCAGACTATTACAGAATACAAATAAATAATAAATGAAGTCAAGGTATTAAGTGTTTTTGAGTTATATTTTGTATTTTAAGCAAGTGGCTAAAAACGCAGATCAGTTTATCGTGCAAATAGTTGATATTATTGGAGTATTTTTAAAGCGCCTCAATAATTACCTCAGAATATCGTAAAATATGTAAAATATTATTATTTAAATAATATTATATCACATACCTACACGATATTGAAATTACATACTTGACTACATTTTTATTTAGTAAGTTGCTGGTTCTATATTTAGTTATATTTTACTACAAATTGTGATAAAAACTTATACATTTCTCAAGTAATGATAAATAATTGTCTTGTAAACAATGGCGTCTATGAGAAGCAGCTTTTACGCTCCTGCTTCTATTGTGAAGCCTTAATATCGCTATTAGTAAAACAGTCGATCAAATTGCTACTTAAGTCTGCGCAAAAATACAAATCACTTCTGCAATGAAACTTTCAGTGGCAGAACAGTAATAAATATGTCTTTTATACAGTTCCGTTACAAAGTCTGCAATTAAAGTATTTATGCAATTCTGAAGCGTACAGCAGCGGCAATAGAAGCTTTATAGCAGTTTTAAGTTTTAACATATATGTTTTAACTCTCTTTTAAAGCTATAGACGGCAATGGGTTGTAAAATTAACTCTTATAAAGCCTAAAGTGGCATTTGGTTCAGTGTCTGCTACCCCTAGTGATATTTACAGCTATGAGCAGTTACGAAAGCAATAGTAGAACTTAAAACCACTTTCTGAACCCCTAAAGCGCTACAGTACAGCTAAAAGTTGCAAAATAGGCTGCTATTTCCACTAGTGTGCTAGTTGGGCGATACCGGTCAACCGATTTGAATGCGATTTTTTTGTTTGAAAGGTGAATTAGCCGCGAGTGTTCTTAGCTATGTTTGATGAAAATCGGTCCAAGATGGCCGCTGCCACAAAATAGCGGATTACATATTTTTCACAACTCTCAATGTGGGTATAAAATTAAAGCACTTGACTAGTAGAATAGCACTATGCATATAAGATGGCCGCCACCACAAAATGGCGAATGTCGGGGGTTTTTTTAAATTTTAAATTTTTACTTGTCAAATCATCTATACAAACCATAGACCATAGACTATTTTCAACTCATAACAATCCTAGAGACGTTTCACTTCACTAAAACTTCCGCCTGTATACGTTCCAGTTCCCAAATCCGAACCACGCTAAAGAAGAAGGCGTTCGAGGACGCGGGTTTGCCCGTGCGCAAGGTAAGCAGCACTGTGACCAGCGCGCCGCACCAGCCCGCCCAGGTACTGCCCTCGCTGAGCACCATCCAAGGAGTGTTAGGAAATAATGCCGAGGTTCAAACCTTCACTAACTAAATATGCAAACCTATCACTGATTTGTTTTTTTTTTGTGCTCGTTGTTTTTTTTTTTTTGTATATTATTCAGTTAGTGAAGTTTGAATTTATTTTAAGTTGAGTTTTTACCCCGCACCCGGCATGCGCTTTTAGCAATTTACCAGATAATATGTCCAAAGACTTGGGCTGCATGATGCATCGATTCGCATTTAGGTGGGTAGTTTTAGAAACACTTATACAACCCACGGCACGTAAGTCGAGCGGTGAACTTCAATGTGCAGAAGTTGAAAATGAGGTATCTCGGGGTGTGAGGGGGTCGCGGGGAGGGCGTGGGGATCGTTCGTAAGCACTGATTAGCTCTCGCGGATCCCTCGTAAGCGCTGATTGGCTCTCCAAACGTATTGTGTCCCGCTCACTCGTACGACGCTGTGCGCACTTGAAGTTCACCGCTCGACTTACGTGCCGGGGGCTATATGAGTTAGCGACCGATTCGCCGCTCAGAGGTCAGCCAGCGGACAGTCAGCCGCTCACTGTTCGCCTAATGGAGACGCGGGCCTTGTGTACGCAACCCGTTAACGAATCAACGATTTAATAAACCGCCGGTTGCGCCGTGAGAATTATCTTAACGCATAGTAAAATCTTATAGAATATAATAGAATAGAAAATTGGTATTAAAACAAGTAAACTTAAAAATAGAAAAAATACCTCCGAATAGACGCTGTGACGTCATAATCGAGTGAGAAGTTTTGCGTTAAAATACATGAATTTAAATAATTATTTTCTCCTTCATTTATTGATGGATTTCAAAAAAAATTTCACTGATTTATTACTTTTAATCTATATTTTAATACCATTGTGTTCAAAATGATATTTTCAACTTCAGGAAACTTCCTCATTGAATCTACCACTGGTTCGGAATGCCGTTCCAATTATAATTTAAAACTTTTCGTCCAGTGCTTTGCGATATTTGAAACATATTATGTTTCTTATTTCAGTGGTAAGTGGACTGAAGAAGAGATCGACATGCTTCGGTCGTGCGTACACCGGTTCGCTGTTGATCTGAACAAACTCAGCCACCATATAAAAACCAGGACAGTGTGAGTATTCTGTACGTATTTTTATTTTTGACGTGATAACGTCGTATAAATTGATGAACGCCGGCTACACGCACAAAAAAGCATGACTCATTGTCACGTTCCGCATACAAGCGAGAGCGCGGAACTAGCGATAGAGAAGGCACGATCGGCCTAAGCGTTCGGCTTGTGACGCATCTATCAATCTTTGTTTTCTAATTTCTTATGACGTTATCGCGTAAAATGAGGAAGTTTCCTGATGTTGAAAATATCATATTTAACACAATGGAATTAAAATATAGATCAAAACTAATAAATCAGTGAAAAAATTTTTGAAATCCATCAATAAATGACGGAGAAACTAATTATTTAAGTTTACGCAAAATGCTTGCCGTCTCTCACTCGAGTGACGTCATCACGTCCAGCCTAAAGTATTTTTTCCATGTAGGTAAATTTACTTCTTTTTCCTAATTTTTCTGAGATTTCTGAACCGATTTACGTGTTTTTTTTTTCTTTTAATCGATAGCTGAGAATGTTTGCAAAATGGTCCCATAAATTTTTTCGCTTCAATTTCTCAATCATTTTCATTTTCGTTTCATTTGTCGACCGGGAGCGGGGCGGTCAGTTTAGTTCCCAGTTCCTTAGTGAACTAGGTCGCTCTTTTAGTGCACCAACTCGCGTTTTTAACCCGCCGACGCAGCGTATTTACATAATATACATAGCCAGAATGCACCCATAGGCTTCTGGCTATGTATATATTGTAGTGCGATTTTTCAATTTGTGATTACAATGTATACAAGGGTAGTATGCAAATACGCGTGTATACTTTGTAATAGCCTAAGTGACTACTTTGTATACATTGCTAGTATGCATACAAACTAATCTTGTTGTATGATATTTGTATTTCGTTGAATTATTATAAAACTCTTTACAACTCTAATAGATGCTTTTTATTAATTATTACAATTTTACAATATAGATGGCTGTTGCGTGTGCAATTCGAGAAAGAGAAAGAGAAAGAAGAAAATCCAATAGAACCTAAGTGCCCGGCCTGCGGCCGGCCTAGCTTTTGAAAAATAGGAATAATTTTGAAAAAAAAATATGATTTCCGCGCTCTGAAATTTTAACTAGAGTTTCAGGACTGTGACCAAAATGGCGATTTTGTTAAATTAAATTTTGTAAAACTTTGTTAAACATAATTCCCAAAGTTAGCCGCCTATTGGGTGCAACATTGGTTTTGTGGTTTTATATTATAAATCAGAGCGCGGAAATCATATATTTTTTTTTTAATTATTTTTTGTTTTCAAAAGCTACTTTAGGTTAGGTTAGAACATAAATATTCTATCGGGATCTATCGGGTCCTAGGTAGAATGTGGTCCAAAACGAAATCTGAGCACCCCAACTCCAAGCAATAAGTCGGTTAAGTTCGAACAGTTACCTAAGTAATTTTGAAACAAGTATAAATAAAAAATTTAAAAAAACCCCGATATTCGCCATTTTGTGGTGGTGGCCATCTCGGATTTACATAGTGCTATTCTATTAGTCAATCCCTTTCATTTGATACCCATATTGAGGGAGTTGTGATAAAATAATATGTAATCCGCTATTTTGTAGCGGCGGCCATCTTGGATCGATTTTCATCAAACAACACTCTCGACTAATAATTCATCTTTCAAACAAAAAAAAACCGCATTCAAATCGGTTCACCCATTTGAGCGCTACAGGGGAACACACACACACACACACACACACACGCACACGCACACGCACACGCACACGCACACGCACACGCACACGCACACGCACACGCACACGCACACACACACACACACACAGATTAAACTTTAACACTCCGTCGTTTTTGTATCGGGGTTTAATAAAATTTCTATGGTGGTGTTTTGGCCTTGTATAAATTGGAACGATGAACGCGCGCATCCACGTTACAAAATATATACTAGTAGTACGCAAAATTCGTGTATACTTTGTAGTAAAAAATTGAAAAATTGCATTACAATATATACATAGCCAGAATCCTATGGGTGCATTCTGGCTATGTATATTCTGTAAATACGCGCCGACGCAAAAAACGACGGGGTGTTATAAGTTTGACGTGTGTGCGTGCGTGCGTGCGTGCGTGCGTGTGTGTATGTGTGTGTGTCTGTTCCCGATTACGATACCGGTCAACCGATTTGAATGCGATTTTTTTGTTTGAAAGGTGAATTAGCCGCGAGTGTTCTTAGCTATGTTTGATGAAAATCAGTCCAAGATGGCCGCTGCCACAAAATGGCGGATTACATATTTTTTCACAACTCTCAATGTGGGTATAAAATTAAGGCACTTGACTAGTAGAATAGCACTATGCATATAAGATGGCCGCCACCACAAAATGGCGAATGTCGGGGGTTTTTTTTAATTTTCAATTTATACTTGTCAAATCATCTATACAAACCATAGACCATAGACTATTTTCAACTCATAACAATCCTAGAGACGTTTCACTTCACTAAAACTTCCGCCTGTATACGTTCCAGTTCCCAAATCCGAACCACGCTAAAGAAGAAGGCGTTCGAGGACGCGGGTTTGCCCGTGCGCAAGGTAAGCAGCACTGTGACCAGCGCGCCGCACCACAGTGGGTCGAAACTGCTATTTGAGGGACATAGGATTTTTTGTTACAAATTCCATTTAAAAAAAAAATACCAATCGAAAGATCTTGTCATTCTGATGAATAATTGTTATTAAAAGTTTTTCTCTAAAACTGATATCTTGCCCGAAAAAAAATATTTTCAGTTTTTGTTGTATGGAATGAAACATAAACTGCTAAAATTTGGCCAAGTCTTGACAGGTCTTGCTTTAAAACTACCTTTGACTTGTTGGCTATAATTCTACGCTATCAGCGTGCACCCAAAGTTGCCCGTTCACGAGTTATAAGGTTCACAAAAATGAAGAAAAAAAAGTAATTAAAAAGTACTTTTTAGAATTCTGCACCTCAAAAGGTACCAAAAAAACCCTTATAAGATAACTCTCTTGTCCGTCTGTCTGTCTGTCCGTGTGTCACCACTGATTTTCTCAGAAACGGGTGAACCAAGCAAGTTGAAATTTATACCAGATACTAAAATCTATAGTCCCTATTAGGTGTATAAAAATCAAAGTCCTGAGTTAACATGATAAGAGATATGGGCAAATTTAGATATTCGCAAAAACTTGTAAGTACCGAAATTTACCTTAATTTTCAACTTTTTTTATTTTTCGTAATTTTCCCTGTACTTGTGCTGTAAGACCTTACTTTTAACCAAAATTGTTAATTCTAGGTCAACCGGAAGTACCCTATAGGTTTTGGGTCGAAACCCTACATGGTAGTTCCTGTTGACCTAGAATCCTGAAATTTGGCAGGTAGGTAGGTCTTATAGTACAAGTAAAGGAACAAATCTGAAAACCGTGAATTTGTAGTTATATCACACAAAAAAAAATTTCAAAATGTCGAAAAAAATTCCGTTGCGGCCCCCTTATCTCTGAAGTTTACCAATAGAAAAATCTAAAAAAATTATGGTCATTAGAATTTTATGTACATTTTACCGAAAAAATAAAATCAACCTTCTAACCGAATTTGAATTTATAGATATACATACTTTACAAGATAGTGATAGTGATTAAAATTTGTTAGTTTAGTTTTTTTAATTGTATTAGTTATTTTTATTCAAAACTACAGCTAATATATTTAAAAAAACTATATTTTAGATTTTTCTATTGGTAAACTTCAGAGATAAGGGGGGCGCAACGGAATTTTTATCGACATTTTGGACGATAAATCAAAAACTATTATGCATAAAAATAAATAAAAATCTGTTTTAGAATGTACAAGTAAAGCCCTTTTATATGATATCCCATTTGGTATAGTTATCTTACTTTGAAAATTGAAAACACTAGTTATTTGTTTACGAACACATAAAATTTTTTTTTGTGTGATGTAACTACAAATTCACGGTTTTCAGATTTGTTCCTTTACTTGTACTATAAGACCTACCTACCTGCCAAATTTCAGGATTCTAGGTCAACAGGAACTACCATGTAGGTTTTCGACCCAAAACCTATAGGGTACTTCCGGTTGACCTAGAATTAACAACTTTGGTTAAAAGTAAGGTCTTACAGCACAAGTAAAGGGAAAATTACGAAAAATAAAAAAAGTCAAAAATTAAGGTAAATTTCGGTACTTACAAGTTTTCGCGAAAATCTAAATTTGCTCATATCTCTTTATCATGTTGACTCAGGACCTTGATTTTTATACACCTAATAGGGACTATAGATTATAGTATCTGGTATAAATTTCAACTTGCTTGGTTCACCCGTTTCTGAGAAAATCGGTGGTAACACACAGACAGACAGACAGACGGACAAGAGAGTGATATTATAAGGGTTCCTTTTGGTACTTTTTGAGGTACAGAACCCTAAAAAGTACTTTTTATTTACTTATTTTTCTTCATTTTTGTGAACCTTATAACTCGTGAACGGGCAACTTTGGGTGCGCGCTGATGGCGTAGAATTATAGCCAATAAGCCAAAGAATAAGAATAAAGTAGTTTTAAAGCAAGACCTGTCAAGACGGCCAAATTTTAGCAGTTTATGTTTCATTCCATACAACAAAAACTGAAAATATTTTTTTTCGGGCAAGATATCAGTTTTAGAGAAAAACTTTTAATAACAATTATTTATCAGAATGACAAGATCTTTCGTTTGGTATTTTTTTTTAATGGAATTTGTAACAAAAAATCCTATGTCCCTCAAATAGCAGTTTCGACACACTGTGCGCACCAGCCCGCCCAGGTACTGCCCTCGCTGAGCACCATCCAAGGAGTGTTAGGAAATAATGCCGAGGTTCAAACCTTCACTAACTAAATATGCAAACCTATCACTGATTTGTTTTTTTTTGTGCTCGTTGTTTTTTTTTTTTTGTATATTATTCAGTTAGTGAAGTTTGAATTTATTTTAAGTTGAGCTTTTTACCCCGCACTCGGCATGCGCTTTTAGCAATTTACCAGATAATATGTCCAAAGACTTGGGCTGCATGATGCATCGATTCGCATTTAGGTGGGTAGTTTTAGAAACACTTATACAACCCACGGCACGTAAGTCGAGCGGTGAACTTCAATGTGCAGAAGTCGAAAATGAGGTATCTCGGGGTGTGAGGGGGTCGCGGGGAGGGCGTGGGGATCGTTCGTAAGCACTGATTAGCTCTCGCGGATCCCTCGTAAGCGCTGATTGGCTCTCCAAACGTATTGTGTCCCGCTCACTCGTACGACGCTGTGCGCACTTGAAGTTCACCGCTCGACTTACGTGCCGGGGGCTATATGAGTTAGCGACCGATTCGCCGCTCAGAGGTCAGCCAGCGGACAGTCAGCCGCTCACTGTTCGCCTAATGGAGACGCGGGCCTTGTGTACGCAACCCGTTAACGAATCAACGATTTAATAAACCGCCGGTTGCGCCGTGAGAATTATCTTAACGCATAGTAAAATCTTATAGAATATAATAGAATAGAAAATTGGTATTAAAACAAGTAAACTTAAAAATAGAAAAAATACCTCCGAATAGACGCTGTGACGTCATAATCGAGTGAGAAGTTTTGCGTTAAAATACATGAATTTAAATAATTATTTTCTCCTTCATTTATTGATGGATTTCAAAAAAAATTTCACTGATTTATTAGTTTTAATCTATATTTTAATACCATTGTGTTCAAAATGATATTTTCAACTTCAGGAAACTTCCTCATTGAATCTACCACTGGTTCGGAATGCCGTTCCAATTATAATTTAAAACTTTTCGTCCAGTGCTTTGCGATATTTGAAACATATTATGTTTCTTATTTCAGTGGTAAGTGGACTGAAGAAGAGATCGACATGCTTCGGTCGTGCGTACACCGGTTCGCTGTTGATCTGAACAAACTCAGCCACCATATAAAAACCAGGACAGTGTGAGTATTCTGTACGTATTTTTATTTTTGACGTGATAACATCGTATAAATTGATGAACGCCGGCTACACGCACAAAAAAGCATGACTCATTGTCACGTTCCGCATACAAGCGAGAGCGCGGAACTAGCGATACAGAAGGCACGATCGGCCTAAGCGTTCGGCTTGTGACGCATCTATCAATCTTTGTTTTCTAATTTCTTATGACGTTATCGCGTAAAATGAGGAAGTTTCCTGATGTTGAAAATATCATATTTAACACAATGGAATTAAAATATAGATCAAAACTAATAAATCAGTGAAAAAATTTTTGAAATCCATCAATAAATGACGGAGAAACTAATTATTTAAAACGCAAAATGCTTGCCGTCTCTCACTCGAGTGACGTCATCACGTCCAGCCTAAAGTATTTTTTCCATGTAGGTAAATTTACTTCTTTTTCCTAATTTTTCTGAGATTTCTGAACCGATTTACGTGTTTTTTTTCTTTTAATCGATAGCTGAGAATGTTTGCAAAATGGTCCCATACATTTTTTCGCTTCAATTTCTCAATCATTTTCATTTTCGTTTCATTTGTCGACCGGGAGCGGGGCGGTCAGTTTAGTTCCCAGTTCCTTAGTGAACTAGGTCGCTCTTTTAGTGCACCAACTCGCGTTTTTAACCCGCCGACGCAAAAAACGACGGGGTGTTATAAGTTTGACGTGTTTGCGTGCGTGCGTGCGTGCGTGTGTGTATGTGTGTATGTCTGTTCCCGATTACGATACCGGTCAACCGATTTGAATGCGATTTTTTTGTTTGAAAGGTGAATTAGCCGCGAGTGTTCTTAGCTATGTTTGATGAAAATCGGTCCAAGATGGCCGCTGCCACAAAATGGCGGATTACATATTTTTTCACAACTCTCAATGTGGGTATAAAATTAAAGCACTTGACTAGTAGAATAGCACTATGCATATAAGATGGCCGCCACCACAAAATGGCGAATGTCGGGGGTTTTTTTAAATTTTCAATTTATACTTGTCAAATCATCTATACAAACCATAGACCATAGACTATTTTCAACTCATAACAATCCTAGAGACGTTTCACTTCACTAAAACTTCCGCCTGTATACGTTCCAGTTCCCAAATCCGAACCACGCTAAAGAAGAAGGCGTTCGAGGACGCGGGTTTGCCCGTGCGCAAGGTAAGCAGCACTGTGACCAGCGCGCCGCACCAGCCCGCCCAGGTACTGCCCTCGCTGAGCACCAGGGCCCTAACACTCCATACAAATATTTTTTCTTAGAAAAGTTCGAGTCTCGAGAGAGTTCATCCACATTGCGTTAGATGGCGCTATTTCGGTAATTTTTCGACATTCCGCAGAATAGTATCTGTGCCGTAAGGCCCGGTACACACGGTAGCTAGTTTAGTCTATGGCGATTCGCTGGCGACCAAATAGCGGTGCTCGCGATGTCGCTGGCAAAATATCTACTGTGTGGACACAACAGACATAAATGACCAGCGAGTCGCTGTCGATCAGTTGCTGCGTGTTTACCCACTGTTACAGAATGTAATATTTTTTGCTCAGTACATAATATTATCTTTTATTTCATGGTTAGTCCAGTAACTTTAATAATCCGACCTTGCATCAGATCGTGTAGTTCAGATTTTTTGCAAACTTGTTTATGATGTTGACACTATGAATATTCCGAGTTTTTGACCAAGAGCGACGAACGCAACTTTGTCAAAAATCGAAAAACCGCGAAAATTTCGGATTTTTTTCAGATTTTGGCGGTTAAAACCGAAAGAGACTAGTTCTTGATACTACTTTTCAAAGCGTTTTCAAAGTAGAATAAAATTGCTACAATTTAAAACCAGAACCAGCTCTGTAGGTACATTACTTACTGAAATGCTCGTGACTTATTCGCGTGAATTTTTAATTACATACAAACTTCCATCTCCCATTGTACCAACTTAGGAGTAGTTTTTCCAAAATTCCTTTAATACATAATTTTTTATTTTTAACCGAAAATACCAATTTTCATGAATATAACTTGATAAATGACATGAAAACGTGACGGGGTCTCATTTAAACTTTCATCCCCTATTTAACCCACTTGTAAATAGAATTTTCAAAAATGCTGAAATTCATATTTTTTATCTAAAGCCTAAACATCAATTTTCATGGATATAACTTGCAAAATGACAAACTTTCATCCTGTATTTAACCCCCCTGTAGTATTTCCAATAATCCTTTCCTAGTGTGCGCCTATTCCATAAAAGGAAGCTTCTGTGAAAATTTTCTTCTTGATCTAGATGTTCTTAGTCTGTGGTCGCAACTATCAAGTCCATCCACTATGGTCATTAGTCTGTGGTTTCGTCACCTTTTGTTATCCGCGAATGTGCTCCGTTTGTGTTTTTGTGATTTTGTACGACTTTGCTTGATCCCTGGACTCCGAAGACTTCGTCATTCTGATTGGACTTACGCGTAAACCCCTGAGCACTGTTTTACCTAACGATTTGGACTCATAGTGACCGATTAGATTTAGATAATGGTGATTCAATAATGTGACGTACTGTAGTGAATTTATATAATAAAAGGAAACATAAAAGCCATCCAATCGCTAAACTGGTGTTTTATTTGCCTAAATAACTTACATTTAATAATAAAAATTAAAAATAAGTACCCAGGAGCGCGATTTTCTTGGCTTTAATTGTCGTATACCGTTAGATGGCGCTTTACGACAAGGTCACTGTTATCTCTAAACCATAAGGTACTCTATGCTGAGCACCATCCAAGGAGTGTTAGGAAATAATGCCGAGGTTCAAACCTTCACTAACTAAATATGCAAACCTATCACTGATTTGTTTTTTTTTTTTTGTGCTCGTTGTTTTTTTGTATATTATTCAGTTAGTGAAGTTTGAATTTATTTTAAGTTGAGCTTTTTACCCCGCACTCGGCATGCGCTTTTAGCAATTTACCAGATAATATGTCCAAAGACTTGGGCTGCATGATGCATCGATTAGCATTTAGGTGGGTAGTTTTAGAAACACTTATACAACCCACGGCACGTAAGTCGAGCGGTGAACTTCAATGTGCAGAAGTCGAAAATGAGGTATCTCGGGGTGTGAGGGGGTCGCGGGGAGGGCGTGGGGATCGTTCGTAAGCACTGATTAGCTCTCGCGGATCCCTCGTAAGCGCTGATTGGCTCTCCAAACGTATTGTGTCCCGCTCACTCGTACGACGCTGTGCGCACTTGAAGTTCACCGCTCGACTTACGTGCCGGGGGCTATATGAGTTAGCGACCGATTCGCCGCTCAGAGGTCAGCCAGCGGACAGTCAGCCGCTCACTGTTCGCCTAATGGAGACGCGGGCCTTGTGTACGCAACCCGTTAACGAATCAACGATTTAATAAACCGCCGGTTGCGCCGTGAGAATTATCTTAACGCATAGTAAAATCTTATAGAATATAATAGAATAGAAAATTGGTATTAAAACAAGTAAACTTAAAAATAGAAAAAATACCTCCGAATAGACGCTGTGACGTCATAATCGAGTGAGAAGTTTTGCGTTAAAATACATGAATTTAAATAATTATTTTCTCCTTCATTTATTGATGGATTTCAAAAAAAAATTCACTGATTTATTACTTTTAATCTATATTTTAATACCATTGTGTTCAAAATGATATTTTCAACTTCCGGAAACTTCCTCATTGAATCTATCACTGGTTCGGAATGCCGTTCCATTCATTTGTCGACCGGGAGCGGGGCGGTCAGTTTAGTTCCCAGTTCCTTAGTGAACTAGGTCGCTCTTTTAGTGCACCAACTCGCGTTTTTAACCCGCCGACGCAAAAAACGACGGGGTGTTATAAGTTTGACGTGTGTGCGTGCGTGCGTGCGTGCGTGTGTGTATATGTGTGTGTCTGTTCCCGATTACGATACCGGTCAACCGATTTGAATGCGATTTTTTTGTTTGAAAGGTGAATTAGCCGCGAGTGTTCTTAGCTATGTTTGATGAAAATCAGTCCAAGATGGCCGCTGCCACAAAATGGCGGATTACATATTTTTTCACAACTCTCAATGTGGGTATAAAATTAAAGCACTTGACTAGTAGAATAGCACTATGCATATAAGATGGCCGCCACCACAAAATGGCGAATGTCGGGGGTTTTTTTAAATTTTCAATTTATACTTGTCAAATCATCTATACAAACCATAGACCATAGACTATTTTCAACTCATAACAATCCTAGAGACGTTTCACTTCACTAAAACTTCCGCCTGTATACGTTCCAGTTCCCAAATCCGAACCACGCTAAAGAAGAAGGCGTTCGAGGACGCGGGTTTGCCCGTGCGCAAGGTAAGCAGCACTGTGACCAGCGCGCCGCACCACAGTGGGTCGAAACTGCTATTTGAGGGACATAGGATTTTTTGTTACAAATTCCATTTAAAAAAAAATACCAATCGAAAGATCTTGTCATTCTGATGAATAATTGTTATTAAAAGTTTTTCTCTAAAACTGATATCTTGCCCGAAAAAAAATATTTTCAGTTTTTGTTGTATGGAATGAAACATAAACTGCTAAAATTTGGCCAAGTCTTGACAGGTCTTGCTTTAAAACTACATTATTCTTATTCTTTGACTTGTTGGCTATAATTCTACGCTATCAGCGTGCACCCAAAGTTGCCCGTTCACGAGTTATAAGGTTCACAAAAATGAAGAAAAAAAAGTAATTAAAAAGTACTTTTTAGAATTCTGCACCTCAAAAGGTACCAAAAAAACCCTTATAAGATAACTCTCTTGTCCGTCTGTCTGTCTGTCCGTGTGTCACCACTGATTTTCTCAGAAACGGGTGAACCAAGCAAGTTGAAATTTATACCAGATACTAAAATCTATAGTCCCTATTAGGTGTATAAAAATCAAAGTCCTGAGTTAACATGATAAGAGATATGGGCAAATTTAGATATTCGCAAAAACTTGTAAGTACCGAAATTTACCTTAATTTTCAACTTTTTTTATTTTTCGTAATTTTCCCTGTACTTGTGCTGTAAGACCTTACTTTTAACCAAAATTGTTAATTCTAGGTCAACCGGAAGTACCCTATAGGTTTTGGGTCGAAACCCTACATGGTAGTTCCTGTTGACCTAGAATCCTGAAATTTGGCAGGTAGGTAGGTCTTATAGTACAAGTAAAGGAACAAATCTGAAAACCGTGAATTTGTAGTTATATCACACAAAAAAAAATTTTAATGTGTTCGTAAACAAATAACTAGTGTTTTCAATTTTCAAAGTAAGATAACTATACCAAATGGGATATCATATAAAAGGGCTTTACTTGTACATTCTTAAACAGATTTTTATTTATTTTTATGCATAATAGTTTTTGATTTATCGTCCAAAATGTCGAAAAAAATTCCGTTGCGGCCCCCTTATCTCTGAAGTTTACCAATAGAAAAATCTAAAAAAATTATGGTCATTAGAATTTTATGTACATTTTACCGAAAAAATAAAATCAACCTTCTAACCGAATTTGAATTTATAGATATACATACTTTACAAGATAGTGATAGTGATTAAAATTTGTTAGTTTAGTTTTTTTAATTGTATTAGTTATTTTTATTCAAAACTACAGCTAATATATTTAAAAAAACTATATTTTAGATTTTTCTATTGGTAAACTTCAGAGATAAGGGGGGCGCAACGGAATTTTTATCGACATTTTGGACGATAAATCAAAAACTATTATGCATAAAAATAAATAAAAATCTGTTTTAGAATGTACAAGTAAAGCCCTTTTATATGATATCCCATTTGGTATAGTTATCTTACTTTGAAAATTGAAAACACTAGTTATTTGTTTACGAACACATAAAATTTTTTTTTGTGTGATGTAACTACAAATTCACGGTTTTCAGATTTGTTCCTTTACTTGTACTATAAGACCTACCTACCTGCCAAATTTCAGGATTCTAGGTCAACAGGAACTACCATGTAGGTTTTCGACCCAAAACCTATAGGGTACTTCCGGTTGACCTAGAATTAACAACTTTGGTTAAAAGTAAGGTCTTACAGCACAAGTAAAGGGAAAATTACGAAAAATAAAAAAAGTCAAAAATTAAGGTAAATTTCGGTACTTACAAGTTTTCGCGAAAATCTAAATTTGCTCATATCTCTTTATCATGTTGACTCAGGACCTTGATTTTTATACACCTAATAGGGACTATAGATTATAGTATCTGGTATAAATTTCAACTTGCTTGGTTCACCCGTTTCTGAGAAAATCGGTGGTAACACACAGACAGACAGACAGACGGACAAGAGAGTGATATTATAAGGGTTCCTTTTGGTACTTTTTGAGGTACAGAACCCTAAAAAGTACTTTTTATTTACTTATTTTTCTTCATTTTTGTGAACCTTATAACTCGTGAACGGGCAACTTTGGGTGCGCGCTGATGGCGTAGAATTATAGCCAATAAGCCAAAGAATAAGAATAAAGTAGTTTTAAAGCAAGACCTGTCAAGACTTGGCCAAATTTTAGCAGTTTATGTTTCATTCCATACAACAAAAACTGAAAATATTTTTTTTCGGGCAAGATATCAGTTTTAGAGAAAAACTTTTAATAACAATTATTTATCAGAATGACAAGATCTTTCGTTTGGTATTTTTTTTAAATGGAATTTGTAACAAAAAATCCCATGTCCCTCAAATAGCAGTTTCGACCCACTGTGCGCACCAGCCCGCCCAGGTACTGCCCTCGCTGAGCACCATCCAAGGAGTGTTAGGAAATAATGCCGAGGTTCAAACCTTCACTAACTAAATATGCAAACCTATCACTGATTTGTTTTTTTTGTGCTCGTTGTTTTTTTTTTTTTGTATATTATTCAGTTAGTGAAGTTTGAATTTATTTTAAGTTGAGCTTTTTACCCCGCACCCGGCATGCGCTTTTAGCAATTTACCAGATAATATGTCCAAAGACTTGGGCTGCATGATGCATCGATTCGCATTTAGGTGGGTAGTTTTAGAAACACTTATACAACCCACGGCACGTAAGTCGAGCGGTGAACTTCAATGTGCAGAAGTCGAAAATGAGGTATCTCGGGGTGTGAGGGGGTCGCGGGGAGGGCGTGGGGATCGTTCGTAAGCACTGATTAGCTCTCGCGGATCCCTCGTAAGCGCTGATTGGCTCTCCAAACGTATTGTGTCCCGCTCACTCGTACGACGCTGTGCGCACTTGAAGTTCACCGCTCGACTTACGTGCCGGGGGCTATATGAGTTAGCGACCGATTCGCCGCTCAGAGGTCAGCCAGCGGACAGTCAGCCGCTCACTGTTCGCCTAATGGAGACGCGGGCCTTGTGTACGCAACCCGTTAACGAATCAACGATTTAATAAACCGCCGGTTGTGCCGTGAGAATTATCTTAACGCATAGTAAAATCTTATAGAATATAATAGAATAGAAAATTGGTATTAAAACAAGTAAACTTAAAAATAGAAAAAATACCTCCGAATAGACGCTGTGACGTCATAATCGAGTGAGAAGTTTTGCGTTAAAATACATGAATTTAAATAATTATTTTCTCCTTCATTTATTGATGGATTTCAAAAAAAATTTCACTGATTTATTAGTTTTAATCTATATTTTAATACCATTGTGTTCAAAATGATATTTTCAACTTCAGGAAACTTCCTCATTGAATCTACCACTGGTTCGGAATGCCGTTCCAATTATAATTTAAAACTTTTCGTCCAGTGCTTTGCGATATTTGAAACATATTATGTTTCTTATTTCAGTGGTAAGTGGACTGAAGAAGAGATCGACATGCTTCGGTCGTGCGTACACCGGTTCGCTGTTGATCTGAACAAACTCAGCCACCATATAAAAACCAGGACAGTGTGAGTATTCTGTACGTATTTTTATTTTTGACGTGATAACATCGTATAAATTGATGAACGCCGGCTACACGCACAAAAAAGCATGACTCATTGTCACGTTCCGCATACAAGCGAGAGCGCGGAACTAGCGATACAGAAGGCACGATCGGCCTAAGCGTTCGGCTTGTGACGCATCTATCAATCTTTGTTTTCTAATTTCTTATGACGTTATCGCGTAAAATGAGGAAGTTTCCTGATGTTGAAAATATCATATTTAACACAATGGAATTAAAATATAGATCAAAACTAATAAATCAGTGAAAAAATTTTTGAAATCCATCAATAAATGACGGAGAAACTAATTATTTAAAACGCAAAATGCTTGCCGTCTCTCACTCGAGTGACGTCATCACGTCCAGCCTAAAGTATTTTTTCCATGTAGGTAAATTTACTTCTTTTTCCTAATTTTTCTGAGATTTCTGAACCGATTTACGTGTTTTTTTTCTTTTAATCGATAGCTGAGAATGTTTGCAAAATGGTCCCATACATTTTTTCGCTTCAATTTCTCAATCATTTTCATTTTCGTTTCATTTGTCGACCGGGAGCGGGGCGGTCAGTTTAGTTCCCAGTTCCTTAGTGAACTAGGTCGCTCTTTTAGTGCACCAACTCGCGTTTTTAACCCGCCGACGCAAAAAACGACGGGGTGTTATAAGTTTGACGTGTGTGCGTGCGTGCGTGCGTGCGTGCGTGTGTGTATGTGTGTGTGTCTGTTCCCGATTACGATACCGGTCAACCGATTTGAATGCGATTTTTTTGTTTGAAAGGTGAATTAGCCGCGAGTGTTCTTAGCTATGTTTGATGAAAATCGGTCCAAGATGGCCGCTGCCACAAAATGGCGGATTACATATTTTTTCACAACTCTCAATGTGGGTATAAAATTAAAGCACTTGACTAGTAGAATAGCACTATGCATATAAGATGGCCGCCACCACAAAATGGCGAATGTCGGGGGTTTTTTTAAATTTTCAATTTATACTTGTCAAATCATCTATACAAACCATAGACCATAGACTATTTTCAACTCATAACAATCCTAGAGACGTTTCACTTCACTAAAACTTCCGCCTGTATACGTTCCAGTTCCCAAATCCGAACCACGCTAAAGAAGAAGGCGTTCGAGGACGCGGGTTTGCCCGTGCGCAAGGTAAGCAGCACTGTGACCAGCGCGCCGCACCACAGTGGGTCGAAACTGCTATTTGAGGGACATAGGATTTTTTGTTACAAATTCCATTTAAAAAAAAATACCAATCGAAAGATCTTGTCATTCTGATGAATAATTGTTATTAAAAGTTTTTCTCTAAAACTGATATCTTGCCCGAAAAAAAATATTTTCAGTTTTTATTGTATGGAATGAAACATAAACTGCTAAAATTTGGCCAAGTCTTGACAGGTCTTGCTTTAAAACTACATTATTCTTATTCTTTGACTTGTTGGCTATAATTCTACGCTATCAGCGTGCACCCAAAGTTGCCCGTTCACGAGTTATAAGGTTCACAAAAATGAAGAAAAAAAAGTAATTAAAAAGTACTTTTTAGAATTCTGCACCTCAAAAGGTACCAAAAAAACCCTTATAAGATAACTCTCTTGTCCGTCTGTCTGTCTGTCCGTGTGTCACCACTGATTTTCTCAGAAACGGGTGAACCAAGCAAGTTGAAATTTATACCAGATACTAAAATCTATAGTCCCTATTAGGTGTATAAAAATCAAAGTCCTGAGTTAACATGATAAGAGATATGGGCAAATTTAGATATTCGCAAAAACTTGTAAGTACCGAAATTTACCTTAATTTTCAACTTTTTTTATTTTTCGTAATTTTCCCTGTACTTGTGCTGTAAGACCTTACTTTTAACCAAAATTGTTAATTCTAGGTCAACCGGAAGTACCCTATAGGTTTTGGGTCGAAACCCTACATGGTAGTTCCTGTTGACCTAGAATCCTGAAATTTGGCAGGTAGGTAGGTCTTATAGTACAAGTAAAGGAACAAATCTGAAAACCGTGAATTTGTAGTTATATCACACAAAAAAAATTTCAAAATGTCGAAAAAAATTCCGTTGCGGCCCCCTTATCTCTGAAGTTTACCAATAGAAAAATCTAAAAAAATTATGGTCATTAGAATTTTATGTACATTTTACCGAAAAAATAAAATCAACCTTCTAACCGAATTTGAATTTATAGATATACATACATTACAAGATAGTGATAGTGATTAAAATTTGTTAGTTTAGTTTTTTTAATTGTATTAGTTATTTTTATTCAAAACTACAGCTAATATATTTAAAAAAACTATATTTTAGATTTTTCTATTGGTAAACTTCAGAGATAAGGGGGGCGCAACGGAATTTTTATCGACATTTTGGACGATAAATCAGAAACTATTATGCATAAAAACAGTGAGGTGTAATAAATAAAGAGTAGAAGCGTCATATAAACTGTTTTCAGAAAAACGTAACCACTTTTGAGTTTCAAAGACGTAGCTTTGAAACTGACAAATACGCCAAGTAAACTTTGAGTAAACTATATTTGTCTCGTTTTTTCTGCCCTCAAACTAATTACGTTAGAAAAGGACAAGACATTGCAATTAGACAAATGATTAGAGTTACCAGTATCAGGAATAATTTCCCACAAAAGAACGATTTCCCCCAAAAATTATTTGAGTTTATGAGATTTAATAATTATATTAGATTTAATAAAATTTTCAATATAAACCATATAGAACTAAATAAGGATTATTAATAGGAAAAAAATATTTAAATGCGTGAACGTAAATAACTCTAATTAAATCTTTCATCTATCTATCTATACTATACTAATAAATAAAATTGAAGTGTCTGTCTGTAATTTCGAAATAACTACCTCATATTAAGCTCATATTATGGTTATTTGAACGGTACCATAACCGAATCATACGTTTTTAAAATTTTTGTCTGTCTGTCTGTCTGTTTGAACGGGCTAATCTTCGGAACGGCTGAACCGATTTTGACGGGACTTTCACATACAAGTAGAGAATTAACCAGGGAGTAACATAGGCTACTTTTTTAACCGACTTTCAGAAAAGGAGGAGTTGTGTTTTTCTACCTATGTACACCGATATCTCCGAGATTTCTGAACCGATTTGCGTATTTTTTTTTTAATCGATAGAAAACCACTGCGACACTGTTCTAAAAAAAAATTGGATTCCAACTCCTCAATCCTGATGCTGTAGCGGACCTGATCTTCAAAACTAATGGGGTTTAGGAACTGTCGGTTATTTAAATTGATATTGGTGATACCAATTAAAGACTTTATCGTTGAATGAACTCGAGTAGGTATATATACAACTCCTCAACCCGGATGCTGTAAGGAATTGCATTCCGAAATCGTAGGGATCCCACGGAATTTTTCCGTTTTGGGGACGGGTTACTGCAGATAGGCTACTTTTTGTTCTGGAAAATCAAAAGTTCCCACGGGATTCTTAAAAACCTAAATCCACACAGGTGAAGCCATGGGCATTATCTAGTTAATAATAAAACTGTAACAGGTCCAATTCTGAAATTTTGAAGATATTTTGAAATTTATTGAACCAATCAAAAATATTAGTTACATATGGGTACGTTTATGTTAGTAACTTCATACATAAGAATGATCACTAGGTATGTATATGTATACTAATATCTTTCTGAAAGTTTGTAAATTACGATAGTGAAAAAATTATCAAAATCGGTTCATTGGTTTTTGAAATAATCGCGAACATACGGGTTGAATATATAACCTTCCTTTTTGAACTCGCTTAGTAAGAAATCATTATACCTACTTCTAACGATTTTATAATGACTCAGTATTATCACATAAATTACTGATTTACTTACGTTTGCCTTATAGGTACATACGTACGTTCATCATTCGCTTTTTCATTCACTAATTTCCCAATAATGTAGGGAAAATCAAAATAGTTTTTACTGGCAACACTTATAGTAAAAATAATGCGCGGTAAATTTATGTTTTTATTACGTGTTGTTTTGGATAATCGGAATTAAATAAAACAAACTTACTTGTGAAAAGTAACACCAGTTGCTTTATTATCTTTTTCTGACCGTGACAAACAAATTTTAACAACACATTTCACCATTTTGACAAATTGTGTGGCAAGTAACCGTTACGTTCGTATTCACTCGGACGTCGGGCTGGCAACTGAAGTCGTTGATGTCATCGGACATCAGCGAAGTAGCAATGAGTCGGTGCTTTAGAATGCTGATCTAGTTAAGGTAATACATCATTGCATAAAAATAAATAAAAATCTGTTTTAGAATGTACAAGTAAAGCCCTTTTATATGATTGTATGGTGTTTTTACACTTAGGTACACTACACTGCCTCATATCGGATAAAAAGGATACAAGGTATTTAGAAACACTAACAATTACAAAATACACGTGAGTTAAGCCGTTTACATAGTTCCGTAAAATTACAAAGCAAAACAACGGACCACCGGTAGGTAGAGCACATCCACTATATCTCTAAATTAAAACAAGTAAGTATTAAAAAAAACTGAAAATAGAAATAGAAAACGAATATCCTGTTATAACTGCAGAACTCTTCCAGGTTTAAGCCGTTTAAACTCTCTCAATGGAATTTTAACCAGGATAGGTTAGGAAAAGTCAAAACCGCCATGTTTTTTTACTTTGAAATGTGTTTGAAATCTTAGTGGAATCTGATTGGATAATCACCTACCAATAAGAATTGAGCAATAAATATGATAGACTGATAAAATGAGAGAGTGTGCATGACTTTAATACTGTGTGAGTGGAGCGAGATAGTCGTGTAGATTCCGTAAGGAGCGTACAAAGTGCGAGAGGAATAGACTGATTACATCTTTTTATGCCCTCAGTTGACAGGGCCTGTTTCTATCGTTCCGATAATTTATTACGAGATTCAAGCTAAAATATGGAAGGGGTAAGTAATTAACAATCTAGAATGCATAAATTAAGCATCCGTTAAAGAATTTGCCCAGAAATTGTAATTTTGTGAAACATATTTTTTGCAAACGATGACTGCGTCATGACGATGCTTAAATTTTGTGATTTTCTTCCGGCATTACGATTTTAGCGCTTTTATATTGTTTTCTATACTTATTTAATTACGTATTGAACAATTGTTTCTAATAATTCCATTCTAAATTGGCAGAAAATGTCGATAAAAAATATCTGAAATTATGTAACCGTCAGTCGGTTCGCGGCAGTCAGGGGAAATATATGACTTCCGCCAATGATGTATTACCTTAACTAGATCAGCATTCTAAAGCACCGACTCATTGCTACTTCGCTGATGTCCGATGACATCAACGACTTCAGTTGCCAGCCCGACGTCCGAGTGAATACGAACGTAACGGTTACTTGCCACACAATTTGTCAAAATGGTGAAATGTGTTGTTAAAATTTGTTTGTCACGGTCAGAAAAAGATAATAAAGCAACTGGTGTTACTTTTCACAAGTAAGTTTGTTTTATTTAATTCCGATTATCCAAAACAACACGTAATAAAAACATAAATTTACCGCGCATTATTTTTACTATAAGTGTTGCCAGTAAAAACTATTTTGATTTTCCCTACATTATTGGGAAATTAGTGAATGAAAAAGCGAATGATGAACGTACGTATGTACCTATAAGGCAAACGTAAGTAAATCAGTAATTTATGTGATAATACTGAGTCATTATAAAATCGTTAGAAGTAGGTATAATGATTTCTTACTAAGCGAGTTCAAAAAGGAAGGTTATATATTCAACCCGTATGTTCGCGATTATTTCAAAAACCAATGAACCGATTTTGATAATTTTTTCACTATCGTAATTTACAAACTTTCAGAAAGATATTAGTATACATATACATACCTAGTGATCATTCTTATGTATGAAGTTACTAACATAAACGTACCCATATGTAACTAATATTTTTGATTGGTTCAATAAATTTCAAAATATCTTCAAAATTTCAGAATTGGACCTGTTACAGTTTTATTATTAACTAGATAATGCCCATGGCTTCACCTGTGTGGATTTAGGTTTTTAAGAATCCCGTGGGAACTTTTGATTTTCCAGAACAAAAAGTAGCCTATCTGCAGTAACCCGTCCCCAAAACGGAAAAATTCCGTGGGATCCCTACGATTTCGGAATGCAATTCCTTACAGCATCCGGGTTGAGGAGTTGTATATATACCTACTCGAGTTCATTCAACGATAAAGTCTTTAATTGGTATCACCAATATCAATTTAAATAACCGACAGTTCCTAAACCCCATTAGTTTTGAAGATCAGGTCCGCTACAGCATCAGGATTGAGGAGTTGGAATCCAATTTTTTTTTAGAACAGTGTCGCAGTGGTTTTCTATCGATTAAAAAAAAAATACGCAAATCGGTTCAGAAATCTCGGAGATATCGGTGTACATAGGTAGAAAAACACAACTCCTCCTTTTCTGAAAGTCGGTTAAAAAAGTAGCCTATGTTACTCCCTGGTTAATTCTCTACTTGTATGTGAAAGTCCCGTCAAAATCGGTTCAGCCGTTCCGAAGATTAGCCCGTTCAAACAGACAGACAGACAGACAAAAATTTTAAAAACGTATGATTCGGTTATGGTACCGTTCAAATAACCATAATATGAGCTTAATATGAGGTAGTTATTTCGAAATTACAGACAGACACTTCAATTTTATTTATTAGTATAGTATAGATAGATAGATGAAAGATTTAATTAGAGTTATTTACGTTCACGCATTTAAATATTTTTTTCCTATTAATAATCCTTATTTAGTTCTATATGGTTTATATTGAAAATTTTATTAAATCTAATATAATTATTAAATCTCATAAACTCAAATAATTTTTGGGGGAAATCGTTCTTTTGTGGGAAATTATTCCTGATACTGGTAACTCTAATCATTTGTCTAATTGCAATGTCTTGTCCTTTTCTAACGTAATTAGTTTGAGGGCAGAAAAAACGAGACAAATATAGTTTACTCAAAGTTTACTTGGCGTATTTGTCAGTTTCAAAGCTACGTCTTTGAAACTCAAAAGTGGTTACGTTTTTCTGAAAACAGTTTATATGACGCTTCTACTCTTTATTTATTACACCTCACTGACTTCCGCCATCTTGTCGTTGTTTCGTGTTGCTAAAGATTTGTAGAGATAAGTCTTAGCAAACATGACTTGAATTAAAAATAATAAATTATTATTATTTTGAATATTTATCTATTTAAAATATTAAATTATTTTTGTATAGGTGTTTTTTCGTGTAAATGTATGTTTGTTTGTACTGTTGTTTTTTGGCGGATTTTAAATAATTTTTGCATTGGTGTGTGTAGGTATTTAAGATTTTTTTTTACGTAGGTGTATGGGTGGGTGTGTGCATGCATGTATGTATGTATGTATGTATGTATGTATGTATGTATGTATGTATGTATGTATGTATGTATGTATGTATGTATGTATGTATGTATGTATGTATGTATGTATGTATGTATGTGTGTATGTTGTAAGTCGACTTCTTTTTTTATTACTTTTCGTTTGCTACTTTATTACTTGTTAGTAATGGTATGTGCACGTGCTTATTTGTTTTATTTGCATTGTTTAGTTTACCGCACGAAGACAGTAATTCGCCGCCGCCGCCGCAATCGTCACGCGGACCTCGCGGAGTCCGGGTTTTATACCCTACGGTTCCAGTAGTGGTAGAGCCCGGACTGCGTGGGCGCGGTGGGCGTGGGCGTGGGCGTGGTGGTGGAGGACGTGGGCGTGGGCGTGGGGCCCAAGACGTCAATGAAGAGTTAGTTGTCTTTTTTATTGCTTTTAATGCCTGTTTACTACTATTTTTTTTTTTCATGATCTGCTGTCTATTTCTTTCTAATGTGTGGTTTTTAATTTTAAATTGATAGAAGTTGACCAGCCTGGTGGGCGTGGGCGTGGTGGGCGTGGGCGTGGTGGGCGTGGGGCCCAAGACGTCAATGAACAGTTAGTTGGCTTTTTTATTGCTTTTAATGCCTGTTTACTACTATTTTTTTTTTCATGATCTGCTGTCTATTTCTTTCTAATGTGTGGTTTTTAAATTTTAGCTTGATATTGATGGACTTGGCCGACCTGCCCGTTGCCGAGCAACTGGAGGTGCCGCTCCACGTTCCTCGTAAGAGAAAGTGGCCCGGCACCTCCGCTGCAGGGCCAAGTACCCGGCCAAGTTTGGAGTCGTAAGTATTTTAACTCATGCATGTCAGTTGTACATATAATTTTGGTTGTTGAAGCATAACTAATATTTTAAAATATCTTTTTAGATCCACCCCAATGGACCCCCCATCCGATTATTCCGCTGCAGAGCCAAGTACCCGGCCAAGTTTGGAGTCGTAAGTATTTTAACTCATGCATGTCAGTTGTACATATAATTTTGGTTGTTGAAGCATAACTAATATTTTAAAATATCTTTTTAGATCCACCCCAATGGACCCCCCATCCGATTATTCCGCTGCAGGGCCAAGTACCCGGCCAAGTACCCGGCCAAGTTTGGAGTCGTAAGTATTTTAACTCATGCATGTCAGTTGTACATATAATTTTGGTTGTTGAAGCATAACTAATATTTTAAAATATCTTTTTAGATCCACCCCAATGGACCCCCCATCCGATTATTCCGCTGCAGGGCCAAGTACCCGGCCAAGTACCCGGCCAAGTTTGGAATCGTAAGTATTTTAACTCATGCATGTCAGTTGTACATATAATTTTGGTTGTTGAAGCATAACCAATATTTTAAAATATCTTTTTAGATCCACCCCAATGGACCCCCCATCCGATTATACCGCTGCAGGGCCAAGTACCCGGCCAAGTTTGGAGTCGTAAGTATTTTAACTCATGCATGTCAGTTGTACATATAATTTTGGTTGTTGAAGCATAACTAATATTTTAAAATATCTTTTTAGATCCACCCCAATGGACCCCCCATCCGATTATTCCGCTGCAGGGCCAAGTACCCGGCCAAGTTTGGAGTCGTAAGTATTTTAACTCATGCATGTCAGTTGTACATATAATTTTGGTTGTTGAAGCATAACTAATATTTTAAAATATCTTTTTAGATCCACCCCAATGGACCCCCCACTCCATTTATTTCAAGTGCCCTCTCCGGCAATGTAAGTCTATTACGTACTATTATTCTAGTAATAATTTCTATTAATCTCTAAACATAGGTGCCATAACATTGCTTTTGTTAACAGGTACTTGGAATGTGGGGGCTCCAACGTGAGCACCCCACCTGACTCGCCTCATCCTCGCCCTCCGCCCAGAACGGAAAACCTCCGCTCCGAGGACATCGAATTCTTTCTGAACTTTGGTAAGTGGTTTGCATTTTTTGGGGGTTTTTGCATTTTGTTTTTTTTTTTTGACGTGGTTGGTTTTTTCCAGTCTATTTGTGAATTTTGTACAGCATGTTGAATGGGACAGCATCCGATCTTTCTTGTCTAGCCGTGAGACCAGTTAGCTGTCCCTTTTTCATCTTTTTCTTGCTTAGATCAAAGTAATTCTGCTACGATGTGTCTACGTCTCCAGCCTTGAGACCACATTTTTCAATGTTGTGAAATGCAACTATTTACTGTATTCCTTAACCGGAATACATGGAATACATGGGGGAATAATGTTTGTTACAGGAAGCGAATCAGACGATTCGGGCTCGGACGCGGAGGACCTCGACTTGCTGCCGCGCGCACACATAACGCGGGAGATGCGTCGCGAGATGCAGTGGGCAGCGAGCGGCAGCAACGAGGTGCCCGACGTGCCCCTGGACGAGCGCGAGCCTGAGGCGTTAGATATAGATATAGATGTACCTGCTAGTGCGACGGACCAGCCTAGCAGGCTGTTTGATTTTGACTGGAAAGAGTTTCCGACTGTCCCGATTCCAAGTGCTTCGAGACGGGAAACATTTTCGCAGAGCAATGTGGGTCCGACAGTTCCATGCGTTGACCCATACGATATCTTCATGACCATATGGGATCGGCAAATAATGGAACACATAGTCTCGGAGACTAACAGATACGTCGAGCAAGTCAAAGTCCAACTTGCTCGGAGCAACAATCTCCATCCTAACAGCCGTATCCACCAATGGCGTCCAACGTCGGTGGAGGAGTTGTACGTTTTTTTTGGATTGGTGTTAACGATGGGGATTGTTGTTAAGAGCAAGTTGGAAGAATATTGGATCACTGACTCTGGCGAAAGCACTGACTCTGGCGTATTCTGTACCCCCGGTTTCAATAAGTACATGTCAAAAAATCGCTTTTTACTACTGAACCGATTTTTACACTTCAACAACAATGAAAACATGCACTTATTGCAACTGGGGAGTTCCGAGGCGAAGCTTTTTAAAATAAAACCAATTGTGTTACATCTCAATTCTAAATTCGAATCTTTGTATACTCCATCGCAAAATATTGCTTTGGATGAATCTCTTCTGTTGTGGAAAGGTTGGGTTGGAAATGAGCCAATTGATCCCCAACAAAGCTGCAAAGTTAGGAATCAAGACTTATGAGATTTGTGAATCTCAAACCGGCTATCTTTGGCGTTTTGAAATTCACGCTCATAAGGCTGTTTCCAGAACTGCACAATTGGAGAATCCATTAGACGCAGTGACGCCGGCAACTGTGTTGAGACTTGTACATGGTCTTGAACACAAGGGCTACACGTTGTGGATGGATAACTATTACAATTCTCCATGTCTCGCTCGTCGTCTGAAGTGCTTGGGATTTGATTGTGTGGGCACTCTGCGGACCAATCGTAAGTTTGTTCCGCAGACCATACAGGATCTTTCCAAGAACGAGATGAGGCAGGGACAGATGGGTGGTCTCACGGCTGGAGACGTGGACATCATGGTATATAAGGATCGTAGCAAAGTTGCTTTGATCACTACATACCATGGTAACACTACTAGCCGTCATCAGGGTACCCTCAAACCCACTGTGGTATTGGATTACAATATCATGATGGGGGGGGGGTAGACAAGAAAGACCAGATGCTGTCCCTCTATCCCATCGAGCGCAAACGGACAAAGGTCTGGTATAAAAAACTTTTTCGGAGATTGTTGAACATCTCTGTCTTAAACTCTTACATCATCCATTCCACAACTTTCGCTCTTCCTTCTTTTTCTGCTTCTTCTTCTGTTCGCCAACTATCCCATCGTTCCTTCCGTTTTTCCCTCATTCATGCCCTCCTGACCAGACACCATCGGCCAACTGGCCGTGCTCCTCGTCCTCCTCCTGTGTTGCAGCACAACCAACACAGACTGGAATATACGCAGCTGATGAGTGGAACGCGCAGAAACGAACGCCTGCGGCGAAAGTGCGCCGTCTGCAAAAGACGGGTGACGACGGTCTGTGTTGGCTGCAACAAAGCCGTTTGTCTTGAAGACTGTTTCAAACGTCTTCATTTCCCTCCATCACTACCTCCATCACTACCTCCACCTTCTCCGTAACCCTCCACCCATCTCCATCTGCATCGCCATCATAATCTTTTGTCTAATTCTATTCCTTCCTTTATTTTTATACCACACCTTTGTTTGTTTATTGACATGTTGAGTTGTATTTTGTTATTCGTCTCGCGTGAGCGTCAACATTTTTTTTTTCTTGAAAATGCTGAACCGATTTTGATGTTGAATCGAATTTAGTTATTCGTCTCGCGTGAGCGTCAACATTTTTTTTTTTTTTTTTTGAAAACTGCTGAACCGATTTTGATGAAACTTGTAGTGTTTGTTCACGTTTACTGTTATTAAATGTAAGTCGACACAAAGAAATGGTTACAAGCCGATCAATACATACATACATACAGACATACATACAAACATATATACACTTAGTATATATGTTTGGGAACCCCCCCCCCACTTTTGTTTTTATGAAGTCGGTTAAAAATCGATTTCAAATTTTATCCCCCCCCCCCCTTTGTAATCATATCAATGTGTCAAATTAGGTTTTTTTATTTTGAGGTGTAACAAATTGGTTTTAAGTCTTATCCATATTATTGATTGTGTGTACATACTTTTATTATTATTACTTTATTTATTTTTTGTGTGATTTTACGTCTTTTTATTGTTTATTTTTGAAATGTTTTTGTAAGACAACATGTATTTTTATTGTTCTTATCGATTAGCAAATATCTTTAAATTGCAGAATGTATAAATCGATTTAGAATAAATCCAACAGAATTTGCTCTGTGATCCAAAGTTTGAGAGGGTCTTTTTTACCCGACTGGGTTATGTGTTTCACCTGTGTGTATGTATGTCCATTCCTATGTCCGCGTGTAACTACTCAACGGCTCAGCGGATTTTGATAAATGATACGTCATTAGATTTGTCTTCATGACGCGACTGTCATAGGGTACCTAAATTTAAAAAAAAAATTAAAATGGCGGACTTTATGCGCTTTAAGGTGCGAGCTGAAAATAATTTTTTTCTTCAAGACCCTCGAGTGGGGTATCAAAATGAAGGGATTTAAAAGGCAAATACAAAAATGTATACAATTATATATTTGAAAATAAGTTGGAGTGATAAATCACAGAAAATGACCGTTTCCTATGTCAGTTCGTAACTACTCAACGACTCAACCTATTTTGATAAATGATACGTCATTAGATTTGTCTTAACAGCGCAAATGTTACTGGGTACATAAAATTTATAAAAATTAAAAATGGCGGATTTTATGCACTTTAATGTGCGAGCTGAAAAAATTTTTTTTCCTCAAGACCCTCGAGTGGGGTATCAAAATAAAGGGCTTTAAAAGGCCAGTACGAAAATGTATACAATCTATATGTTTTAAATCAGTTTGGAGTGACAAATCATGAAAAACATAATAAATAACAAGTACAGTTCGTTTTATAGCATGGCAGTCGGGTTTTTTTAATTTTTAAATTATAGCTTGTTTGGGTCTATTTTCAAGTGCTTGGTTTGTTGTTCAAATCTCGTAAACTATACATTTCTTTACACTTGAAACTGTGTATGTGCTAAGTTTAAAGACCAAACAATAGTCTATGTTAAAATTTTGAGCCATGTGGCGCACAGATTTCTTAAAATTGAAGATGAAACAACACCCTTTTTTTTGTCAGGCGCTCAGGGCACATACCTGGAGCGCGATATTGTAAAGCTCGTGGCGAAAAAAAAATGTACTGGACGGTACAATTTTTTTTATATTTATGTTAGATAATTGTTTAAAGATGTAAATAAAAGAAAAAAATTTGTAAATAATCGTTTTATTTATTATTTATTAACAATAAACTTAGAAAATTTTCCATCTCCTATTTTCAACTTACGATTAACAATACAATACGGAATAAACCTGCAAGACTGTCTATCTATTCTAGTAGCTTGTTTTATGACGATTCCAACAACATAAGTTATATGCATAGCTCCCATATACATTTTAGGAGATATCGTCAGTTTAGTGCCGCGTGACCGCATCGCGCGGTGCGCCCGTTTAGGGCATGGCAGTAGCGATCGGTGAGCGCTCGCGGCCGTACTGTGATTTTAGGATCGCACATTACAGGATGGCGATAATCGCGAACCGGTGATCACGGTATTGACAGACGAGATAGACAGACGACATCGAACGCATCGCAGGGAGCCGCTACATACCAGCGGTGACGTCCGCGGCGTGTGAAGCCCCTACAAGAGCCCTAATATGTCCACAAGCGTAAGAAATAAATGGTATGGAGTTAAAGTAACATGATATTTTTATAGTTCGTCATGAGTTTTAGCTGATAATAATAATGTAAATAATTATTAAAAAAAATTTAGGACGCATTCCCTTAATGTAAGCAATGTTATTAAAAATAAATAATAGTTTAAAAAAACTAAAAAACACGCTTTTTTAGAAAAACAAACTAAAAAATAGAAAATAAATTTTAATAAATATAAATTAATAATAGTGTGCATATGAAAAAAATGTATTTTATTTAAAAAAAAGCATGGGGTGCATGGGTGTATAGAGGATTATCATTTCGATAACATCTTAAAAGCACCCCACGCTTTTTTTAAATAAAATACATTTATTTCATATGCACACTATTATTAATTTATATTTATTAAAATTTATTTTCTATTTTTTAGTTTGTTTTTCTAAAAAAGCGTGTTTTTTAGTTTTTTTAAACTATTATTTATTTTCTACTTTTTAGTTTGGTTTATTTATAAAACACTAAAAAAATCATGTCACTTAAAATACAACAGATATTAATTATTTATTAATAAATTATTTTATTTGTTTTTTATTGTAAATCGTACAATATGATTAAAGTAAAATATATGTAAGTACTAATTAATAATATTATTATTTTGTTTTAATATTGTTTTATCTTCGCATTCGTGCGTTTTGTGCTTAGATTTTAGTTGTGTGTGACATCTATTCTGTTTACCCTAGTTACAGTTAGTTACCGTGCGATTTTGAATGTTTATTGTTTTTCCTTACCGACGACTTTTGATAAATGAACACAAAATCTTATTTTCCAAATTGAATAATGAAATAATCTTATCAAATTAGTGTATTGTCATCGGTCCTCGATAAATCTACAAAGTTTGAATGAAATCTGACCGTTTAAAATGGGTCAAAATCGCGTTCAAAGAAGTCGGTTACAAACATACATAATTTGTTGTTAGGTAATAGTTTGCAACTACCTAAAAAGGAAATCTTGAAAAGTTTTGATTACTTAATAAACATACAAAGAAAGTCAGGTTGCAAATTTATACTCTGTGCTTTTCCCTACTCGGACAACTTGACCCCGGCACAAAATAAATATATTTACAAGCTCAACGGGCTTTTGTATAACTTAACTTATGGACATGGAGATTCTTTCCATTTATTCGATACAAATAAGTTTATTAAAAACTTTAAATTGACAAAAGATACTATGTATCTGCCTCTTAGATATAAGAAACAAATAGCTACATTAGTAGCTTACAATATACAAGATACAGCTATTTTTAGCTTGACTGACAGTACATGTTGTACAAATAATAATATTAATATACTTAGTCATAGTACTAATTTAAATATTCTGACATCAAATTCTTTGACTGACATTGGTACATGTTGTACAAATAATATTGATATAATTAGTAGTACTACTAATTCAGGTTTTTTGACATTAGATACAAATAGCTATCATTGTATTGATAGTAGTAATAAAAATTTAAACTGAACAGTAAGACAACAGATAAGCAATGTAAGATCCATCTTGTGCATCAAAATATACAAGGCTTGTCTGGCAAAGAACATGAGGTTGAACTTTTTATTAAAGAATTTAATATTGATATCTTATGCCTCACTGAGCATTGGCTCAATAAATATCAATTAATTTTACACTTACAAAATTATTCATTGTCAAGTGTGTTCTCTAGAAAGACGGCTATACGCGGGGGTTCTTTAATAATTACGCGAAACGATATTAATTACAAAGAACGTAAAGATATTGTTAGTCTTTCTCTTGAACGCATTATTGAGCTGTCTTGTGTTGAGCTGGAGAGATATATTATAGTGTGCGTGTACCGACCTCCCTCAGGTGACTTTGTTCTTTTTGAGGATGTCATGGAGGAAGTTTTAAGGCGAATATGTAGGGCATCAAAAAAAATATTAATTTGTGGAGATTTTAATATTGATATTTTGCTTCCCACTCCTGTTACCGATAGATTACTTAATCTTTTTAAAAGCTTTAATCTAGAGAATATTTTTGTCGAACCTACGCGGATAACTGCAAACTCAGCTACTTGCATTGACAACATTTTCTGTGATTGTAAAATCATTGAAAAATCAATTATCAGCAAACTAAGATCTGATCATTGTGGTCAAATGATATCCATTCCTAACAGCGAACAGAATATAACAAAAGTAATAAATTATAGGCCAGTTACCACTAAAAAAGTAAGGCAATTCAAACATACTATTTCGACCACACTATCGACAATTGACCTTATGCAGGGTGGTCCGGATGAACTTTATAGCAAGTTTTTTGATGTAATAAACACTCAGTTTACTTCCATCTTTAAAATTATAGAAAAAAGATTGTTTAAAAATCTCAAATTTAGTGACTGGGCAACTGTTGGCATTTATAAAAGTAGAAACAAGTTATTTGACTTGTATGCAGAAAAACAATATAACTATACCCCTGCGTTTATTGAATATGTTAGAAATTATTCTAACATATTCAATAATTTATATAGTATAGTAGATCTTATTTTATAAGAATTAATATAATTTATATAAAATAAGATCTACTCACTACCTTTTAGCGTTTTTGGGACTCGTATTTTTCGCATTTGTTTTTGATTTCCTGTTGGCGGGCGGCAACTTGTATCGGACCCCGTCGTCCAGCTCTGGAGCATCAGTCATCGCCTGTCTTGTCTAGGGTTTTTTTCGCCGTATTTTTCCTTGTTCTGACTGTAGTGTTTTGTTTCGGTTCAACTGTTTCTGAAAGGGCACTATGGAAATTAATAAGATAATTTCAATACTATTGGCTATGAAAAAATTGAAAATTCATTTGATAGTAGTTGCGTACGTTTTCATAATAAACTACCAGAATCGATAAGTGAAAACTACCAGTACTCGATAAGTTGAAGGTTTTTATATATATAGGTTGCTCTAAAGTGAGTAAAGGTCGCTGCATACGTAACGTGCACGGGACGACGTAAAAACGTGGACGGGACGGGGACCGAACGTGGTTAGTAAACACTGACGGAGATTTTTAATGCATACGCACCGTGATATTTACTCAGAACTAACGTGCTAGTGATGTGAACAAGAAAAGGTGGATTTTTCATTTCAAGAATTGGCTTTAATTGCTATTGCTTTAGATGATGAAGAAGCTACGGCCGTCAAGAGGAAAAGAAGTTTTTCTGTACATCCTACATGGCAGAAAAGAGAACAAGAAGGAGAATACCACACTCTCTACAAATAACCTTTGGATGACGAGACTCAATTCTATTCCAATATTTTCGTGTGACAAAAGAATGTTTGCTTTACTGAAAAATAAGCTAAGCCCTCATTTACTTATGAAAGACAGTTTTATGAAAAAAGCTGTCATACCCTGAGAACGATTGGTTGATACATTTACATACATCACTACTTAGCTCTCCGGAGCGAACGGGGCGGCTGTGCATACGCAGCGGAATCACGGACGGGACGGGGCACGCGCGGGGCGGGACGTGCAAAACATCGTCGCCGACGATATTTTTCCCTCTCCGCGCGTGTCACGTTCCCGTCCCGTCCGGACATCCGTGACGTATGCTCTTTCGTTTACATTTTCTATGAACCATATTTCCAAACCTTCACGTCCCGTTCCGTCCGGATAAAAACACGTTACGTATGCAGCGACCTTAACTCTAATCACACACAAATCATATAATGGTAAAATTTGTATATATTATTACATGTTATTTTAATCCGAAGAGACTGGTGCAGTCGACCAACGGACGATCAGCAAACCAATCGTGCGGGTGGAGGAGCGGCAAATGCCACTTTCATTTTATTCATTGCACGCAATCCAAGATGGCCGAAGTTTCTGTTTTTGACTGACTTGACGTTTTCAAGGCTCCCTGGGACGCCGATAGTTCTCATCGATATGGACGTAATTTTCGATGTTTATCGGGTTACTGATTGCGAAAATGACGCCCATTTTCAAATCAAAATGGCCGACGTATTAACGAATAACACGATAATACCTGAAATAGCGTTACGAACCTGAGAGCGATGGTTTCGGCGTCCTAGTTCTGCGAGTCTTCACTGTTGTATTACTTTCCCCTGCTTGTTCTGTCTTCTCGGTAACATCGACATCGTGCCTGGCCACCTTCGCCGGACTGGGAGGCACGGCCGGCGAAGATTTCCTCTGCCTTCCTTTTACTGTATTTGATCAAAATCCGATCGTTAAAATGGCTTTTCCATAAAAAAAAGTGCCTGTGTGCAATTCACACACGGTCGAAGGGAAACTTATATTCTAACTAGATGACGCTCACGGCTTCGCCCGTGTGGATTTAGGTTTTTAAAAATCCCGTGGGAACTTTTGATTTTCCAGAACAAAAAGTAGCCTATCTGAGGAGCGTTGTTTCAAAACGTATTTTGTCCATGGTAATCAAAATAAGAGATTTCGTTGTATATGGCCTTAAAATGCAAGAGTAACTAACTTAGCAAAAGTTAGTGCATAAAAACCGAATTTGTCAAGTAAATAATCGAATGTCAAAATGAGGCGCTGTTTCAAAATATGTTTTGTCCGTGTGAAGTGGTGTTTCAAAACATAGTCTGTCCGCCTGTTAGCAAAATAACAATGTATTATGGTCTGTCTGTGGCGGCAAACTGTACGATTATTTAAATAATGGCCTGTTTCACCACCTTCTGATAAGTAAGGTCAGTATCTACAACTTTTGTCTTTGTCATTTGACATAATCCGAAAATCCGACACTTATCAGAAGGTGGTGAAACAAGCCCTTAGTAATTTAAACAAAATTGTTTTAATATTGTTGCACAAGCATGGAGCAAGGAGTCCTAGTAGGAAATCATTCAGTTGGCTCAAGAAAAAAAGACACAAAACACCAAAACAAAGAGGCGAGGAATATTTAAATTATCGTTTTATTGTTTCTTTGTACTATTATACGACTCTAACTGTATTTTATCGGCAGTTATAAGATTCTGGCTACAATATGAATTTATTTTGTTTCAGTTATGAAATAAAGGAACCTGAACTGAACAATTTTGTCATTCATAATTCCATGCATTCATAATAACTCAAGATTTAATGAACGCGTTTTACCTACCAATAAAACGCTTATTAATTTACTTACCTTATTCGAAGCTTAAATAATTGAGATAGGCACTATGTTTTCCCGCGCTTTGACATCATCATATAGGCGTCTCTTTCTAACCCCACCACCGGGTAGTGGGGGAGCGTGCTCAGCGTGGGGCAGCGCTCGCCATTTTACTCATTGCGTTGAAATTCACCAGGCAGTGTTTGAAGTTAAGCTTCGAATAAGGTAAGTAAATTAATAAGCGTTTTATTGGTAGGTAAAACGCGTTCATTAATTTGACTGTACCGTTATTCGAAGCTTAAATAATTGAGACGTGTTTGTTATCGCCTGGTGGTGGTGGTGATCTACGCCAATGTGACATAATAAAATAGTTCCTGATATGATGAAACGAAAGTCATTTCATCTACAAGTTTGTCCTTGATTGCGCTCTCACTCTATGGTGAGTGATGATATAGTCCAAGGTGGATACAGGCTTACTTGGGAAAGGTATGACAGTTATTATTAAACCATAGTCCTGATTGGTTTCTACACGACATTGTACCGGAAGCGCTTAGTGGCACGGCTTTGCCAGTAAGCTGGTTACTAGCCTCGGCTGAAGCCTCCCATCAGATATGTCTATTGAATAATAAATTGATATACATGATTATGAATATAATGTTCGCAGTTGTATGTTTTACAGATTGTAACTTATCGTATAAGCAATTACATTCATTCATGTCATTATAATGTGCCAAGTCAAACGAAAATAATTAAATACATGAATGAACTATAAAAATGGATGAACACATTGATGTGTATACATTTTTGTGTATGTGACACTGAATGACTCAGTAATAAATGACTATACACACATTTTGTATACACAACTGAGTGTATTAATAAAAACAACATTTCCAAAAGAGTCAGCACATTATTCGCGAGATAATGAGCCACACAAATAACTTAAGCCATTAAGTTACACATGACAAAAAAGTTTTTGGAATAATTTCGGCATAAAAAATAAATCAACTGGATTAAATATATGCATAGGTATGCACACATGGGAGTATATTATATAGACATAGCAGTCTCTTTTATAAAATTAGTATTTTGCGAATGGCAACTACCCAATAGCAAAGGGATATATATCCCAAAGGGAAAATTATCGCTAATTTTGAAGAAACTGCAGACCAAAAACCTTGCCTTGCAGATGTACCAGCATCTTTGAGCATAGGTTTAATCCATCCAGAAAAAAATTGATTGAAAAACTTCGGCTCATTTCATATGGTTACAAATAAACAAGAACGTTTATAAATTCCTGCGGTCCTTTGACAGGTCAAGCATTCTGAAAACTCATTATTTGAAAGATACTTCAACCAAATTAAAATACAACGTTAGTTTTACTTGAAGCAAAACCTGAAATAAGTTTGCTTAGAATCAGTAACAGAAGCGAGTCCAACTATTTTTATATTGTGTTATAATTTTGTCCAAAAATATGTTAAAATCCTGCAAGCTTAGGCTCAGTGGTTGAAACGCGCATCAGCTGACGATCGGCATACAGCGCGCGGTCATTCAACTCGCGAGTCGAGGTGACGATGGCGAGTTGGGGTGACCATTTTGAGGACAATGACGCAACACAAGAAGCTTATAACTTCGTAAGTTTACAAGTGTTTTTGAAATTTTGTATAACTATTCCAAATGTAAAAATATTTGACACATGTTTCGGTTTTTGCGCAAAGTAAAACTAACGTTGTAGATTGTCAATCACCGAATCAGTTTTTTAAACCAAATTACTCAATTTTCGGCAAGTAGAAGGTCAGCTTCTAAAATTCAAAAGATTCTGAATAATAATACCAAATTGTGAATACTTCGAGTATTGCAGTAAAAATGGAAATAAAAATTGGCCAAATTTTTGCAGAGGGTTGCAAGAGCCATTACTACCGGTTTATGCCAATTGATCGCATTTTTGTGTGCTGAGAGCATGTCAGAGAAAATGAGCGAGATCTCCACCATGTGCATCATTCTTGTGTTGCTTTGAGCAAGCACAACCTGTTTTCATCATGAAACGTCATATGTAACGTAACTACGTTTTTCTTGCCGAAAGTAGTCAAGCATTTTCCAAGAAATACAACTGACTTTCGTAACAGTTGTATAATATGTTTGAATATCCAAACATTGCCAGACCCCGGTCTTTATGTCCCGGAGTAAGAGGTTAAGTCCAGAGGAGGAAGACCAGTTTGATATTGATTAGATCTTATGCATAAGATATCTTGTACGGAGCCGTTACTGCTCGGGCTTTCAGATCTGCCAGCCAAAGTAGGTGTATGTTACCAACGTGGCACCACTATTAAATATATGCCCTGAGCTTGATTGAGGTGGCAGGTGCAGCACTCAAGGAATACAATAAGGTGGAGAAAATACCAAAGCTAGTGGACACTTCCATACCCATAAAACGCGTTGTGTAAATAGCATCATTCAGGAGTCAAAGAGGTTCCCCGTTTGAAAAAAGATTTTCATCGTACATGTAACTGCAAGTACATGTTATTCCGGAGCAAGACAAACTGAATAAATGGTCTATATGACCGTTGTATATTCCGAGTAGAAAATTAACAAAAGATTTGATTTTCATCCAGGATTTGATATATAAATTCCATGAGAGGAACATATTTCTTCCCGCCTTCGCCGGCGGTACGCAACTACAAAATGTTTTGTCATCCTGTGACAAACTGTGCTCTGACTGAATGAACTGACAGTGATCTATTTTTAGACTAAGTTTAGATAGCATTTTATTCTAGTTGCACGTAAATCAGCACTTCACGCGATATTCGATCGTCGTGAGAAATAATGAGCTGGAGGAGGAATGTGGATGGCAGACGCGTGATCGCAATTCTGAAGTGTCCATCTCAATTGCCTTTCGCCTTGTGCGGAATACTGTGGTATTCTCGGGTAGATTAGCATTTTGTCGAGCAGATACAATAACTAATGATAGTTGAGTCTGCCTAGAGGGACAGCAAAGCTTGCAAGGTTCAAGAGACCTGGGCTTTAGAGATCTCCGAGATTGGTGCGATCTCCGCATAATATTAGCGTTAAGTTTGCATATTACGTTTGGCTATAATATTGGCTGTACAACCTTTTCCAATATTAGTAGGGACATTTGATTGGTCAAAGGATCCCATCGAATACTATTGAGATTAACGTCTTTATCGGTCTGACAATAGACTTCTCGTAGTTGACAATCCATCTCAGCGCTTTCAGCTTTTATACGAAACTGTTAACGTGATATTGTAAAGTCGGCATGCTCTGATCAGAAAGATCAGAAAGTCATCGACATTGTTTCCTGTGCATTTGTGCAATCCTTAGGTGAGTTGCAAAAAAACTTAGGCACAGAGCTCAGTCCGAATATTAAGCAGGTGATTTCGAGGAATTCCTGCTTACAAATGACTCGCAAAAATCTTCTGTAGCTCCGAGCTAACAGAAAGATAAAAATAAGTCTGGGATGGACCATGGCACAGCCAATCTTTTACACATCAAAACATTCAAAAATTTGAATTTACTAGTAGTTGAATGTACTTGATCAGGGCCACGCAGAGCCGTTACTTTCAGGAAGATTCGCGACAGAAAAATTATGGTTTTGCCAGTTCTCATACGCCTTGTTCCTTCATTTTGTTTATGGCTGTCTTCATTTCTTTTAGTTTAAAACACTTGCATGACTCCTTAGGAGGTAATTGACAAAAAGGTATGCGATACCTCCTAAGATGCTTATATATTGCAGTGCGTTTCCATTTCCACGTTTCCATTTGACATAAAATGAATAAGGCGGCTGGCTCTAAAAGGCGTTATGTCAATATTTGCATCGCTTTGACTCATTTTGCTGGTGAGGAATTACGCTTTCAACCAGATTGATCGCTCTAACGGCTTTCGATAATGTCATAAAAATCGACCGCGAAATAATCCGTAATTGTTTGGCTTGACGGACTGAGAGCTATACCTTGGTAACCACCCTGCGAGGGTAGGCTATGATGAAATGAAGCATCGCATATTGGAGCAAGAACTGTGCTGACCATCTTGCGCAGGTTTTTTTTTTTTTTTTTTTTTTGTGGACATCCGTCGTGAAGATACCGTAAATGTCCCATAATATACGAGCATATTGCTCGTTCGGCGCGACCGAACGAGCTATTCTTTTGGCAACCACCCTACGAGGGTAGGTTAATGATGACACGAACCATCGTAAATATTGGTGCGTACCCCTGCGAGGAGTCGCTTGGATCTTTAAGACTGCACCTGCGAGGCGTAGTCAGATTTTTCATCGGCCATAAATATTTCCAGACTATCAGTCTTACAGCAGCCGTAAACATTTCAGTGTTGCATAGGTCTGCGCTATTTGTGGTACACTCACTCTGCGCATTAAAAAAAAAAATGTCACACTACACATAAATTTGTAGTTAATTAGTTATTAATTAATTTGTAATTGGGCGTATCCTTAACCCACGACGAAGAGTCACGTCACGTAGCTATAGCATGTTAAGAGCTTCCTTCGTTTTTTAGAATACTAGAAAGAAAACACCTGGAATATGATTACTTTAAAGCTATTCGAGTCTCTGGATATGTAACTCAAGCCAGTAACTTTATTCCAGTTAGAATGATTATTTAAAAACTTAAGCTTCGTCAAAAGACAAAAGCAGCATAATTATCAAAAACAGCAGGGTACTCACGTTTTATTCCTTGATAAACCTTGAATTTTGCACTTATTAGTCACCAAAAAACTCCGATTATTGTTTCTTTTGCCCCCCTTTTTCTTCTCGCGCTGAAGAAGTCAATTTGGTGACCTTGTGTTTGATTTCTTTCTTGTCCTCATTTAAAATTAGACATCACTGGAATGGCTCGTGAGCTACCTGTTTACTATTATTCTAGTTCATCCATATTAAAGGAAGAAACAGAATAATATTCTCACGAAAGAAAAACACTTTAAAACAATATTATTTTTCAAATTTAGAATTTCCCTGTGAATCAATTTCTGTGAAAATCTGTGAATATTGCACAGCAATTTATTTTAAAAGTACCTTCACTAAGAGGAAGGAGTAAAATTATTAATAAATAGATTATGAAAAAAAACAACTTTGTTCAGCAACAAAGTAAAATTTTTATAGATAATTAAGAATAATAGTAGCGTTTTACCTGAAAATAAAACGCATATTAAAATACTTACCTCACTGGAAGCTTTATATTGAGAGTAGCATTTC
>CAKKTA010000007.1:93779-112208 GCA_920104075.1 Melanargia galathea
TTTGCTTGCTTTCTTATTTCTTTAACCCACTTCAGTTTCAATAATTCAAACTAAAGCAAAATACATAGAAGTGAAGAACACTTTTTTATTTCAGCTGTCTTCAGACAGTGTTCTGTGCACTGAGTGTTTGGAATTACTTCAAGACCGTGCAAACGGGATCATTGAAGGGAATGCATTGCCATTACCTGCGTTTGGTCACAGACAAGTGTTTTAGTTGTGGCATTTCTATTTTACGCACAACAAGAACATACCCTGTTAGACAAGATCGTCCGGAGCGAAACATTTTAATGAGACTTGTACCACTTCACCTGGTAAATATTTTTGTTTATCTTGTAATTGTTTAGCCTGTACATTACATGTATATTATAATTATCTTGTTTTTTTTTATTCATCTACATGTTAGCCATTGACTGGTTTGGCTGGACTTTCACTTGATATGAATTTCACTTGGTATGTCACAATGCAGTCTAAGATGGAAGCAGGCTAACTTGGAAGAGGTATCATGGCAGTTATGTCTGGATTTTATGCGTTCTGGTATCAGATAATTATTTTGACCTAATATCAGTGGAAAACCAGTATCTATTTCATAATTTATTTCCAAATTATAAATCCTGTAGGATAGGTAGGAATAAAATATCCTGTAGGCCAAATGTGTTCTCCGAAGTAAGATTGTGCTTGATTTCACTATAGCTAATAACAGTCCGTCCGCCTAGTTTGTCTGCCTGCTCAGGCTTATCTCAGTATTTAAATTATTATGGAAACTAATGGTAGGCCGCTCTTAATTATTTTATAAAATGAATATTGAATTCGATTTCAAAATCTAAAATCCATCCAAGAAATAATTTAAATGGTGTTCATTTTCAAGCAGGAAATCTGGCACATGTATTCACTGTTCGTGTATAAATCCGAAAACCACCGCCACCACTACAGCCTTTAAACATCCCACTGCTGGGCACAGGCCTCTAATAGGAGAGAGGGATTTAGAGCTTAGACCCGCCACGCTGCTCCAATGCGGGTTGGCGGGCTTTAACGACTATAGTCACATGATAGTGATAATAACTAGGATCGACGCGACTGCTTAACGTGCTCTCCGAGATACGGGGGTGTGAAAAACCGCCAACTACCAACTACGGGCTGGCACAGAGAATTTATTTACAAAAAAACCCAATACCTAACAATTATTTGCCCGACCCGGGAATCGAACCTGGGATCTCGTAATCGGCGATCGAATATGCTAACCACTAGACATACGAGGCAGTTAATCCGAAAACGCCCATAACTAAATCATTCTTTTCTAGGGTAGCATGATTAATTGTTGTTTGTACCCAGACATTCTATACATAGCTGTCCCAAAAAACAATCATAAAGATTTTAACGAGATTATCTCACTTTTGTAAGCATTGTTGTCATTGTGCAAATTGCTGCTGCTTTGTAGAAATGTAGTTGTGTCACATGTGAGTTTGGCTGGTTTTATATCGGCTAGTAATATAGGCTACCAAGCAATCATTCTGGAGTTATTTTAGTATAGATTGCTATTTACTTACTGACACTTAGATGATTAAAGCTTCAATATATCTAGAAATTAATTATTTTGTTACATTTACCCATTTTGAACAATTTCATTATATTTTTGTGTATTCTTGCCAAACCAGTAATGTCATAAATGAGGAGCCATAGCAGCTATATTTTTAAAATCTAAATAATGTTGACATACTCTTATACTCAGATCAGAATTAAATTGTATTAATGTAGGTATTTTTTAACCGATTTCAAAAAAGTAGGTTCTTTATTCGACCCGTATATATATGTATATATACGATACGATATTATACGTAGGTGTGTTCGCGATTATTTCAAAAACAAATGAACCGATTTTGATGATTTTTTATATGTTTTAAGTTCTCTTTTGTAACTTGTCCTTGTGTTTTTTCTGTGGTGTGCTTAAAGTATATACATACATACATACATACATACTGTTACAGGAGCTGGAGCCTACTGCCATGAACTTAACATAAAGATAAGCCATCTACTTTACGACTCTGTTTGGACTTGTCTGGACAACTCTGTTTTCTTCCAAGCAGAGTGTATTGGAATCACAAAAGCCGCAGTGATAGCAATGACCAACAAATATGTAACGAACTTTAAAATTAAGATCAACTCTGATGCCCGGGCTACACGAGGCTAGTTTTTCAAGCTAGGATAGCAAGCTAGTGTCAGTAAGCTAGCAAGCTAGTACTTCTGGCTTCGTGTAGACAAAACTAGCTTTGTTTCTAAGCTAGTAAACTAGTAAGCTAGTTGACAAGCCAGGACAGTTTTTAATAGGATGGAGTTCTATTTTTTAGGCTAGTAGCGCCCCCACCACTGATTTTACTATCCTGGCTTGTGTACTAGTTTCATGTGGCCGGCGAAGCTAGTTTTCAGTTGACTCGTAAGCAGTAACCACGCGTTTTGTTTGTTTTTCTCCGCGACGTGTTTTTGGGATTTTAAGATGCCCAAACTAAGTACGGAGATTAATGTAAAGTTCGTACAACTGTACCGTGACCATGAATCATCCACGATCCATCAATGATCCACGTTCATCTCTTCTTAAAATCCACAGTCTTACCCACAGCCGTTTTTGTAATTCATCTTCTAGTGCGAATTGGCACAGTTTTTCAAGTACTGTTTTAGTCGAATAGTGTTTTTTTTCACCTGCAGTTCATTTTGGACATGTGGTCACCTCATAATACTAGCTTAAAATAATATAGCCTCATGTAAACAGAACTAGCATATTCCAAGCCAGGTCAGCTAGCCAAGACAGTTTAAAAGAAAACTAGCTTGCTATCCTAGCTTGAAAAACTAGCCTCGTGTAGCCCGGGCATGACAGACAAGCTGTTCTTAAAGCCTTGGACCTGACAACATCTCAACTCTTACAGGACTATCACAAGCCCTGAAAAAACTCGCCGCCGCCAATGATATCACCGTAGGGTGGATCAAAGGACTTGATGGAGACCCGAGCGACAAGGTAGCAGACGAACTAGCTACGACACTGAAGGTGGCAGGGACGGAACCAATCTTACCTTTTTCTTACAGTGAGTACAAAACCTGCTGGGTTATTCTGTAACTTAGTTAGCAACTGAAAATAGTTGCCAACCAATTAGTTTGATATACATTGCTGCTTTACTGTGGGAAATATAAAGTGTTTTCATAATTTTACACAATAAAGCAGCAATGTATATCAAACGAATTCGTTGGCAACTATTTTCAGTTGCTAACTAAGTTACAGAATAACCCCCCTAGTTGTTTGAAATAACACATAAGGAGGGTTCACTACTAAGAGAAGAATGCTACTAACTGCGGTCAGACTAAGGAGCCTTTCCTATTTTAACATTTAAACTATCGTGAGTGATATTCATTTTAAGGAATTGAAACACCGGCTTTAACTCACGTGTATATTTGTCGGAGTGTGCCCGACTAGTTTTGAGCACATCTGGGGCCCATAGTCATGAGCATGTTCGCGCGGTGCAACACAATAATACACGTGAGTTATAGCCGGTTTCAATTCCTTAAAAAGAGCCTTTCCTACTCTGAACAAACATCAAACTAACAGACTACAGTGCCTAGGCAGGGGTAAACTGAGAAAGGCGGTGGGACTCATAATAGGGCACAGCCCATTATCATCATCATAATCAACCCATTGCCGGCTCACTACAGAGCACGGGTCTCTTCTCAGAGTGAGAAGGGTTTTGGCCATAGTCTACCACGCTGGCCAAGCGGATTGGCAGACTTCACACACCTTTGAGAACGTTATGGAGAACTCTCAGGCATGCAGGTTTCCTCACGATGTTTTCCTTTACCGTTAAAGCAAGTGATATTTAAATACTTAAAACGCACATAACTCCGATTAGAAGTCGTCGTAGATTAGAAGTAGAGGTCGTCCTAACCACTAGACTATCACAACAGCCCCTTAAACAAAATATATTTTTTCATTGCAGGTGTTACACACAGTCCTCTATGCAGGATCTGCGTGGAGACGGATTAAACATCAGTGCACGTTGTTCTGGAGTGCACGAGCATAGCAGAACAACGCGAGACCCACCTGAGATCACCAGCCTCACTCCAAGAAATCTTCGATAACCAAGGCAGTGCTCTTGGACGGCTTGACTAACATTTTAACACAACACTAACTTTGGCGTGAAAGGCCACGCACAACAGACCTTCACGGTTTATGTGCAGATACCTGCCCAGTGTGATGAAGAAGAATAAGAAGGTCGAGGATTTTTAAATCAGTATCTGTCAAGTTTGTCGCTGGTTTCTTCTCGGTAGGAGACATTCTCTCGAACCAGGGATTCATTCACTTGACGATTCGGGAGTAAAAAGCTTTTCTATTATATTTGTTCATCAGGGGACTCGGGAAGGAAGCGGTGGTAGTACTTCGGTTGATTTCTTGCAGTTCAGTGGAACTCTTCAAAACTATGTAAGAACTGCGCGCTCCAACTCGCGTACTCAAGCTGTTCAACATGAACACGCGTACAGATGTACATATAAGCGGCCTGAGCCTGCTTAGCACGACAGGACGTCACTGCAGTGGCTGCAGATATAAACAACGCGTTCGGGTGCGCCCGACTTGCTGCTACTGCTGACTAGCTACTGAGCGCGTAGTCCGTAATTGTAAATAAATGACTTGAATAAAATATATTATGATACGAAAAAGTGATTGTTTAATTCTTATTTCTTATTAAATAAAAAAAGGTTACCTTTGGGATTTCATTTATTTATTCCTTATTATGATTGTATTCTCGCTTTTCTCTATAAAAAAGGAATTCGTGATAAACTGATACCATTCGGCGGCGAGCTAGTCGTCACAGTTTACGTTTTCAGACAAATATGGTGGTTTTGCGCCTAAACTACTGGGCCGATTTTGATGAATAAGTTGTCAATTGATTCGTTGTTATGGTACGGGTAACGGGCTACATTTTATTTGCGGAAAAAATCGAGAAGTGGTTTTTATATTAAGTTAGTTTCAGATAGACAACAGATGGCGCCACTAGTTGCTTGCTACTGCTTTTTCTTCTTCTTCTTCGGTGTATGGCTCCGCGCGTGGAGCGATTGAGCCAGTATCAAGTGACCATAGATTATATACAAGTGACTTTTATTTTTATTTTATTTTTTAAAACTGAGGAAACTTATTTACATATGAAAATCTTTTTAGGTAATTATCGAAATTTTGGAAGGATCAGGAAAGGAAAGAAATTGAATATATATAATATTTACAACAAGATAATTTACAATTAATAAACAAGAATATATATAATATTTACAACTTAATATCATTTAAGAGTATGTATGAGGAAAAAAGTTTATATATACAGGGATCATCAGAGGACAAGAGGATGTCAACGGAAGTAGGAAGAGGGATGAGACATTGAATAAGACCCTAGTAAAAGGAATGCTGGTTATATTTTGGGCATGATAAAAAAATATGGTTCAGGTCACCCACCCCACCACATTCGCACAAATCACTGTTCACAATTCCAAATTTCGCCAGTTGAACAGGAGAACAAACGTGGCCCAAACGCATACGCGTCAAGATACACGTCACTCTCCTGCTCAACTTTAAACTTGAGAACCATGGCTTAGACGGAATAGAATTTTGAATCCTAGCAAATGCTTTACCCTTTGACTGGCTAGAAATCGACCAAGCCACTCTCCAAGATTCCTGAAGGGAATGTTTTGGCAGTGCACACAAATCATAGGTACAGTTACAATAGTCTGCCATATCTCCGCATGAAATAGCTTCGTTAGCAAGCTGATCAGCGCGTTCGTTTCCCGAAATGCCAGAGTGACCTGGTACCCAGGAAAACACCACTGTATAGCCTTTTTCATAACATGTAAGTAGGCGGTTTCTAATTTTTAAAATAATATGGCTAATCTGAGACTTGAATGGAAAACTAGATAAAGCTTGCAGAGCACTCATAGAATCCGTGAATATAATGGATTTCTTCAGTTTGGCAAGAAGAATGTATGCCACAGATTTAAGCAGACCAAGGCATTCGCCAGTAAATACAGACGATTCAGGCGGAAGTTTTATTTTTTGGACAATATTATACTGGCAATGAACGATTCCAACCCCAACTATACCATCCGGTGAATGCTTAGAAGCGTCACTATATATGTAATGAAAATCGGAAAATTCATTCTCTTTTAATATGTTCACATACTGAGGAGCTTCCAATTGGTTTCTTGGAATATCTGAATTGATTCTAACATCTGGAGAGATTATTAATGCATTATATTTAGTATCGAAAATAGGATAACAATATGAACTATAAATCGGCGCTTTTATGGAGCAAAATACTCGATAGCTTTTGATAAGACACGGAGGGGATTTATGGGACCAGTACGAACAGGTGCCTATAGATTCCAAAAGGAGTTGAAGTTTACCACGTAAAGGATGATGTGAAAATTGCATAGCTTTAAATAAATACCTATCGGATAAAAATTGACGTCTTAAACATAGAGGTGGATCAACGCACTCTATTTGCATAGCATTAATAGGGCTAGATTTCATGGCTCCAAGGATGATCCTTAAAGCTTTCGCCTGCACACCATCTAATTTTCTAAGAGCAACGGCACTACAGGGCTCTAGAATAAAGGTGGCGTAATCTAATAAGCTACGAATAAGGGCATTGTAAATAAGACGCAAAGAAAAAGAATGGGCACCCCACCAGACCCCGGTAAGACACCTGATCATATTTAAATTTCTTTCACATCTAGCTACAATGTAGTCACAGTGAGATACTCCAGTAAGTTTAGAGTCTAAAATAACTCCCAAGAATTTAGCTTCAGACTTTACGGGGATAGGATTATTCCTATAACGAACGTTGAAATCGGGAGTGTTTCTCCTTCTAGAAAAAGGAACCACAGTGCTTTTACTAACAGACAATTCCAGTCCATTGGCATCTAACCAGTCATTTAGGTTATTAAGGGAAGTAGTTAAGAGGTTACTAGCATTTTCTATAGAATTTTCCGAGATGTATAAGACAAGGTCATCGGCATATTGTAAAATATTTACATCTGAGTTTAAAGATGTCTCTAAATCATAGGTATATACATTGTACAGTAATGGACTAAGCACAGATCCCTGGGGAAGGCCTCTCCATGCAAGCCTTGAAAGTTGAGCACCATTTGGCAGGTCTAATTTAATACACCTCTCAGAAAGCATATTGATGATAAATGTAATTAATAATTGGGGTACATGAAGGTCATGTAGTTTTTTATGCATTACACAGATCAGCACATTATCATACGCTGAGCTGATATCAAGAAAGGCCGCAAGGACCGACTCATTATTCGAAAAAGCCAACCGAATACATATCCGAAATGAAAATACTAATATTGTCTATGGTACTATGACCTTTTCTGAACCCCAGCTGATTAGCTGTCAAAATTTTGTTATTTTCGATGAAAAATTCTAACCTATTTTTAACAAGATGCTCAGCTGTTTTGGCAAGGATAGAAGATAGGGCTATTGGACGAAAAGAAGAAACATCAGAGGCTGGTTTGTTTGGTTTTAATATGGGAATTATGGCTTGGGTTTTCCAAGAAGAGGGAATATTACCAGAAAACACAATGGCATTAATAATACTCAAATAATAATTCAAAGAAGAGTCACTGCAGTTTATTAGGAAAGAGTATGTAATGCCATCTTCGCCTGGTGATGAGTCTTTTACATAAGACAACACCCCTTTTAGTTCAGAAAAAGAAAAGGGGGCATTAAGGTCTGTATAACTACAAGCTACAGAGTAAGGAATACAGCACTGGACGTTATTGCGATCAGGAGCAGATGAAGGAGCCAGCTTGTCCATGAATTGGTTGGCTAGCTCAATAGGTAATGCACCAGATGAAGATGAATAGAAAGCCGATTTAAATCTTCTAATATTTCTCCAAACTACTGATGGGCAAATATCTGGACTTATGGACTCACAAAATCGTCTCCAACCCTCAAATTTCTTTTTTTTGAGGAGCTTGCGAGTGGAACGAGCAATTTGGGTATAAACTTCGAAATTCTCTACAGTCATCATGGAACAATATTTTCTCTCAGCCTCTTTCCGTTGCTTAATGGCTATAGTGCACTCATGATCCCACCAAGGAGGAAAAGGAATTTTACCCGGTCTAGCACCTCTTAATGGAAATAAAGCGTTAGCAGCATCAATCAGAATTTTAGTAAACTCATCAGCACATATTGTTTCATTACCACTGTTAACAATAGGAAGGCTAGATAGCTTTTGATCAACATAATGTTTAAATGTACTCCAGTCATCTGGTAGCTTATGTTTTAATTTAGAACTGTGTTGTAGGTTAGAAGAAGGGCAAGAGATAGGTAAACTAAGAATAATTGGTAAATGATCACTGCCATAAGAATGATCAAGTACACTCCAGGTTATCAGAGCAGCCAAACTCGGAGAGCAAAGTGACAAGTCAGGAGCACTAAGGCATTCACCGGGACCAGTTCGTCGAGTTGGAGTGCCATTGTTCAATATACATACATTTTGAGAGTCCAAAATATCCACCATCAATTCACCATAATAACTAGTGCTAGAACTGCCCCATGACTGATTTTGACAGTTGAAATCCCCAAGTACTAAAAATGGGCTAGGCAAAGTAGTAAGTAATTGATTAAACTCATTATATAAAGAATAAGATGGGTGAGGTATATACACAGAAATAATACAAATTTTATTTACAATCACAGCAATGCCATTAATGCCATCACTGAGAGGAGGGAGTGAAAAAATTTTATAGGAGAAAGCTTTATTAATGAGTATGGCCACTCCACCATACCCATCAAGTCTATCATTTCTCACAGTAACAAAACCAGAGATCCTGAAAGAAAACTCTGGTTTTAACCATGTCTCAGAGAGACACATAGCCATAGGCTTAAATTTATTTAGTAAGTAAATAATATCAGTTTTTTTGCTTATGGCACTCCTACAGTTCCACTGAAGGATTTTGTGGTCCATAATTAAAGTGTTGGTTTAAAGTTGTCAATAATGAGTTGGCGACGTTGGACGGTAAAGAGTTAGTACTAGATAATGAATAATTAGAATTAGAAAGTAATTTAATAAGTTCCAAACTTAATTCTGCAATAGATTGTTGAGGGATTGTATTTGATCTCTGTTTCAACACATAACCATCTGGCAATTGGGAATTATGATTATTATATTCATTGTTAATTGATTCATGCATGGTGCGGTCATACCCTCCAGTTTGTTTAGGAGGAACACGACGTTGAACAAACACAGTTTCTTTATAAGAACTGTTTGGTTTAGCAGGTATCTGTGAATTAAAGTTTGATGTAGCATGATTTTCATTTCTAGATTGGAGAGGAGAGGAAGCTATTACATCAGCATAAGATTTTGAAGCTGGGGGGTGGATTTTAGCCGCCTCTGCATATGAGATGCAGCTCTGGGCTTTTGAAATTTTAATTTTTTGCTGTCTGGAGAATTCTGGGCAAAGCTTACTAGTGGCAAAGTGGCGACCAGAGCAGTGGAGACAACAAGCGTTTTCAGAAACAACGAAACAAGTGTCTGAGGGGTGTTCATCCCCACATTTAAAGCAACGAGGCTTTGATCTGCACAAAATTTTAGTATGACCAAATTTGCAGCAATTGTAGCACTGGATAGTAGGAAAGATATATAATTCAACGGGGAGAGATGTATACCACAAGAACACCCTTTTTGGTAATATTTGACCGTCAAATGTCAACACAACCATATTGGTATTAGAAAATAAAGTTGCATCAGTACCTTCAGTTATATTTTTTCTTTTGATACGCCTTACCTTAATTATTGGACCACATCCTATAGGCAACGTGATGCCTTCCAGGATCTCTTCCTCAGTCAATTCTTGGGGAACACCTTTGACTATGCCTACTCGAGTAACTGTGAAGCTGGGAATGAAAACTTTGTAAGAGAGCCCAGCTATTACAGAGCTCTCCGTAAACAAATTAGCATCCTGATAGTTGGTGAAAGCCATGGACACTCTATTCCTGCCTATCCGTTTTAGACTGCCATTAACAATATTTTTAATATTATATTTTTTTAAGTCTTTGCCAAACTGTATGGGGTGTAAAGTAATAGGGTCATTAGGGGATGTGGTTACTCTTTGTATGTGAACAGTGAATGGGCCTGAATCAGTGCTAACATACTTCCTAGCAATTTGAGTTTGCGGTTGTGGGTGACCTGAAGAGTTGGGTTGTGTAATAGTGGCACCAGTATTAACTTGTGCTACAGGACTTCTAGGTGGTAACATTGTTTTTTCACCATCATCTAATACCATGGGAATTAATTTCTCATCAGAGTCATCGCAATTACATCCTTGGGCATACAATTTCCCATCTTTACTTTTTCTTTTTTTGTTGCAATGACGACATCTCTTACGTGGTCTAACTCGTTTCCTCTCTGAGAGAGGAATAAATCCATCCTCAGTGTCCAATGAGGAATCGTCAATTACAGAAAGTATATTGAATATAACTACCAGTATATTGAATATAACTACCATAGAGTCATCAGTCTATTTCGCTCATCAACGCCATCTATTGAGCTAAGCTCAAACTACATCATCTATTATATATACCTATCCCTATAATACACTACCTATAGTATACCTACGTAGGTATAGGTACCTACATATATTATACCTATATACTTTATCTATTTTTCTATTATTTGATTTCAATAAAACACTTTTTATAGGATTAAAATCATTTATTTTTTTTCCTTTTAGTAGAATAAAGAAATGCTTCTTCTTGCACCTTGTCTTGTAAGTCAAAGTCTTTACTGACACCGCTTAATAATTTGTTTGTGGACTTGCACCAATTGTATGCAAAAAATCTGCACGAAAAATCGAAAAAAAACTCAATCAAATCTTTTCTATGATTTGGACAGTCAATAAAATGAGTGTCTGCTAATACGTGGAGCAATGTTTTGGTGTAATTTTTGAGATTATTTACGTTGCTTTTATTTTTTAAAACATTGTGGATTACATCTTGTATACACGAAAAAAATATTTTCATATTTAATGATGGGTAGGAAAGGTATTTTTTATTTTTTATATATTCCCTGCAACTTAAATATGTATTGTCACATCTTTCATTTTTATCAAAAAGTGCATTTTCACATTGCGTACAATTTTTAATTATTGATTTACTTTTCCTCAATAAATAACCAGTTACATACTCTAGTGGAGCCTTTATGCTGGGACACTTTTCTTTTTCTTTGTAATCAATGATTATGCTATCATCTATATCTCCCAAATCTATTTCACTTATTTCTGGTGATTGATTTGATTGTTTTTCCACGAACAATTCGTCAAATGTATGAAACATGGAGCAAAAATCTTGCTCGCAGTTAGACCCTACAGCATAATTGCTGCTTAAATTGTTTACCAATAGCGAAGCAAAAGCAGCTTCGAAGGCAGCACACGTAGGCGAAACATTTCTTATTCCATGACTACGTATGCTGCCAAAAAAATTTTCTAATACATCTTGGTTCAGATGCCTACACCATAAAGATTTTATGCTATATTCCTGAAATAATTTATCCCGTAGCAGCTCCATATTTTCTACAGTATGTAACCAGTTTTTGATTGACGGCACAGTACCAGCAGACCCTGTGTTGGATACAAATTTCATTGACTTTAATATTTTTTTTGACTGAGTCCATACATTTTTGTGCAGAGAATTTGGTGTAACATTTCTTAATAACTCTTTGCCACTTCGATACTTTGAATTCTGAAAACTTCCATTCATTGAATCAAATAAATTATCCACAAAGATTATTAAGTCAGCTGTATCCTTCGCAGCCTCAGGCAGTTTTCCATTCTCTGAAAAAAAAAACAATTTGGTTATTTAAGTTTGAGTGAGATTGATCGGCCCATATTTGTCGGCCCTTTTTTATTGAGTGAGAATGTCTTCATACACCTTTGAGAACATTATGGAGAGCTCTCAGGCATGCAGATTTCCTCACAATAATTAATTTTACTGTTAAAGCAAGTGATATTTAATTGTTTAAAAGCCACATAAATCCGAAAATATCTATATTTTTCGATGCGTGCCCGGGATCGAACTCCTGACCTCCCGAATAGAAGACCGACGTCTTAAACACTAGGTTATCACTTATCATAGAATATTATGGAGATAAAATTAGAACAGGCAATAGAAATAAGCACAGACAATACAGTTAGGAGCTAAAACTTCAATGAAATTAATAGTCACATGTAAAAATTAATTTTGAATAAACAATAAACCACAATAAACTGCACTCCTGTTTGTTGAAGAATAATATAAATGCAAACAATGTTGGACTTCTTGATAAAACATTGTAATTAACGATTGCAATCCCTAATTGTAATAAAATTGATACTATTTTTAATATTATACTATTTAACATAGCATACTTATTACTTATCTAACAAACAATTATTACTACAGTTATTTTTAACAAGAGCCTAGAAAAATCTTAATATATTATTCAATAAGACTTACCAGCTAAATACCCCATGGTTTTACCAACTGTTTGACTGAACAATTGGGATGCAAATTTAACTTTCATTTTTGGTATTTTATCTTTATTGCAATGGTTCTCAGTAAAATTTTTTATAAGTTTTAATCCTTTATAAGATGGGTTATTTTCATACAACATTTGTATATGTTCCCACTTGGCAATTTTTTCTTGACCATCCATTACATATTTTAAATTTTTTGTAATAAGATTATTCCGTAATCCTTTTAATAGATGCGGGACGTCATATAAAGGTATGATACACTTCCCTTCAACTTCAAATACCGAGTGTTTTAAAGTGTCATTTCTTCTCAAATATGTCTGTCTAGTCTCTTCAATTAAATAATTGATTGCGCTCGTATTTGACGTCCCTTGGTCACAAACAGTAGCCAAAACAGTAAATCCTTTATTTTGGAGTTCTTTTATTATATTTTTTATTAAACATGCTAAAACTTGTTTTGGAGTGCTTCCAGCAGAAAACGAATAGTAAATTGGCTGCTTGTAATTTTTTACAATGCCCCTGATCATAAATACAAGCACATGATCAGCTATTTTTCTTATTTGTTCTCCTTTGTAATTTACGAATCCTGTTATTCTGTCTTTTTTTCTATTATAGTCCATGTGAGGAGTGATTGCCATTTCGTCGAATATAAGGGTACATATTTTTTCCTCTTCTTTCATATCTTTCACTTTCTTATGCAATTGATTAAATATATTTTCATTAAACCCTGGCTTCAAGCCAGCTTTGGTAACTAGTCTGCTTAATGTTACAGGAGATGGCAAGACAAAGCCGCTTTTGATGAGCCACCTATAAGCTCGAGGTCCCATCTTGTACATAGATAGTGCCATTATCTTTTCGTCTTTCGTGAATCTTCGTCCCATTTTAGGTTTAGATATTTCTCTAAATTGCATTATTGTAAACATAGCAGCCAAGGTTTTAAACTTTTTCAAAGCATTCTGAAATGAAGAATTTGTAGATAATTTTCTTGCTTTATTTAGCCGCTGCTTGTACGACTCTTTGTCTTTCTGCAATTTCTTTATTTCATTAAGCAACTTTTGCTTGTTCCTCCCTGGATGTTTTTTGATGGTACCTAAAACAGATTTAATAAAATAAAATAAGTACTAATAAAACTTATACTTTACAAGAAATTATGTCTGTATACTAGAGTTCTACATAATTTCCAAACTTACTTGATTTCACAGAATGAACAGTTTTCTCTGATAAATCATCAACATCCATTGGTTCAGCTTGTCTTTGGAATAGTTGACCTGTTAAATAAGTATAGGTAAGTTTAAATGCAATCACTATTATATACTATAAATGCAAAAGTATGTTGGTTCGTTCATTTGTCCTTTAATCACGCCGCAACATAGCTACGAATCGGTATGATTTTTTGCATAGATATAGACTATAGTCTAGTATGGTATATTGTCGCTGATAATAAAAAGCTGCGTAACTAAGAACAAACAATACCACGTAACTTAGGTATGGCAAACTTTACAGGAGAGCCAAAAACTATTTTTTTTCTCTTATACATATGTAATACGTAACTGAACTCTATGATAAGTAAATATGTGCATTACATATTTAAGTATTATCATAGAATTCAGTAGAGACTACCATAGAGTTAATTAGTAGTTAAAAAAATTAACCGGCTTCAAAAGCACTGAAAATTGTTAAATAATTTTATGATTATGTACTGTAAGTATAACTAGATTTTTGGTTTAAAGTTTTTGAAATATAATATTTTACTAGCTGATGCCCACGACTTCGTCTGCGTGGGTATGGATTCCTCTGAGTAAAACGATTTCTCAAATCAATTCAAAAATTTCGGAGAAACTCGTGTACACTGAACATATCAAAAATATTGGTACATTTATGTGTGTTATTACTAATTTATACATAAGAATAGTACTTAGGTGGTTTTATATGCTAAAACCTTGATAAAAACACGATAAAAAGCAGAAAATAAAGTAGTTTTAATATAAACTATGGAAAGGAACATTACCTGATGTTGAAGGTGTAGCAGGCGGAATATTCAGAGGTGTATTAGGAATGTCTGTCTGGGAGCGTTTTTCAGCAAGCCCTGGAAACAAAGTTGATAACATTTTAAAATTCCCCTCATGCTTTAAGATTATACCACAATTACAGCATGACTGTGTTACTTTTTAAGAAAACTCATCCAAGCTAAATTAATTAGTTTGTGATTTCTTAGTAAAATACATTATTAAAATTATTGTACAGTAAAAGCTCTTTATTCGCGGGGGATACGTTCCGTAAACATAGCACGAATACAGAAATCGTGAATATGGAATGGTAATTTATATGGGATTGTAGAGGATAGATACGTTCCTAGGCAACGAAATAAAAAATAAATACATAGAAAAATCAATTTAATTGAAGTTTTTGAACATATTGCTTAATATAGTCTTCAGGTTCAGGAATTGGTTTAAAGAATTTTGTAATTTTTTTTGCTTGACAATTTTTTAAAAGCTCCTTCAATTCAGAGTGATAAATAGATAGTCAGCAGTGGCATTAGTAATTTGCCTCTTAAAAATAATACTTCGCTCTAGACGGATCAGTTTTCATAAAGAAATCGATAGCATAATATTTTAACAACATATACCGTTGTACCGTTATACCGATATACCGTTTAGATACGCGAATAACGAAATTTTTCGCCGCGAATACAGGGATTGAGTCGCAAATTTTTAATCCGCGAATAGTGAAACTGCGAATAAAAGAAGCGCGAATAAGGAGCTTTTACTGTAGTTGGATCAGATAAGGTAGTGAACACCCAAATCACTAAAAAAACCGGCCAAGTGCGAGTCAGACTCGCGCACCGAGGGTTCCGTACTCCAGAAGTATAAGTACAATCTGTTTTTCATTAATTTGTCTTAAAAGGTAAGGTACCAATTAAGCTAGGCCTCTAAATTGTATGAGCGCTCATACAACTCAGAGGTTTATCTTAATTGGCGTCAACTATGTATGTATGGGGATACCCTTTAATTTACAACTTTTTTATTTTTTGGAATTTTTCCTTTATTTGTGCTGTAAGACCTAGCTTTTAGCCAAATTTCGTAATTCTAGGTCAACTGGAACTACCATTTAGGTTTTCGATCCAAAACCATAGAGATAATAATAATAAATAGAGCTGGCATAATGTCCTATAGAAATTAGTGGATCGGAAAATAGCTCAAGCTTATCAAAATTTTCATAAGTGTGAAAGAGACAACATTACATTTTTGACATAATAATAAAACAGTTTGCGGCAGACTTGTGACTTAAGATGGCCTCCCTAAAATGTATACATGAACACTCACACACGCACAACTTGAGACATCACAATGAACACGCGCCATTTTATGTTACAGGATTGTGCGTGTGTGAGTGTATTTTTGGCACGTTTTTAAGGTAGTTATGCCAACTCTATTTATTATTATTATTATCTCTATGTCCAAAACCTATAGGGTACTTCCGGTTGACCTAGATTTGTCAATTTTGGTTAAAAGAAAGGTCTTACAGATCAAGTAAAGGAAAAATTCCGCAAATTAAAAAAAGTTGAAAATTAAGAAAAACTTTGGTGTACTTACAAGTTTTCGTGAAAATATAAATTTGGCCATATCTTTTTACTGTGTGGACTCAGGACCTTAATTTTTATACACCTAATAGGGACTATAGACCTTAGTATCTGGTGTAAATTTCAACTAGCTAGGTCCACCCGTTCCTGAGAAAATCGGTGGTGACACACGTACAGACGGACAGACGTACAAAAAAAGTGATCTTATAAGGGTTCCTTTTTTTTACCTTTTGAGGTACGGAAGCCTAAAAAATGAAAGTTTACCTGATGTTGAAGGTGTAGCAGGCGGAATATTCAGAGGTGTATTAGGAATGTCTGTCTGGGAGCGTTTTTCAGCAAGCCCTGGAAACAAAGTTAATAACATTTTAAGATTCCCCTCATGTTTTAAGATTATACCACAACTAGGGGTCCGCCCCGGCTTCGCCCGTGGTACATAATATATAGCCTATAGCACTCAGGGATCACGTACATATCCAACGGTGTAAGAATTTTTGAAATCGGTCCAGTAGTTCCTGAGATTAGCGTGTTCAAACAAACAAACTCTTCCGCTTTATTATATTACTAGATGATGCCCACGGCTTCGCCCGTGTGTATTTAGGTTTGTAAAAATCTCGTGGGAACTTTGATTTTCCAGAACAAAAAGTAGCCTATCTGTAGTAAGTAGTAACCCGTCCACAAAACGGAAAAATTCCGTGGGATCCTTACGATTTCGGAATGCAATTCCTTACAGCATCAGGATTGAGGAGTTGGACATGTACCTGCTCGAGGTCATTCAACAATAAAGTCTTTAATTGGTATCCCCAATATCAATTTAAATAACCGACAGTGCCTAAATCCCATTAGTTTTGGGGATCAGATCCCCTACAGCATCAGGATTGAGGAGTTGGAATCCAAATTTTTTGTAGGACAGTGTCGCAATGTTTCTTTATCAATAAAAAAAAATTACGCAAATCGGTTCAGAAATCTCGGAGATATCGGTGTACATACGTAGAAAAACACAACTCCTCCTTTTTTGAAAGTCGGTTAAAAAAGTAGCCTATGTTACTCCCTGGTTAATTCTCTACTTGTATGTGAAAGTCCTGTCAAAATCGGTTCAGCCATTCCAAAGATTAGCCCGTTCAAACAGACAGACAGACAGACAGACAGACAGACAGACAGACAGACAGACAAAAATTTTAAAAACGTGTGATTTGGTTATAGTATCGTTCAAATAACCATATGAGCTTAATATGAGGTAGTTATTTCGATATTACAGACAGACACTTCAATTTTATTTATTAGTATAGAATAGATAGTATAGATTACAGCATGACTGTGTTACTTTTTATGAAAACTCATCCAAGCTAAATTAATTATTTTGTGATTTCTTAGTAAAATACATTATTAAAATTATTGTAGTTGGATCTGATAAGGTAGTTAACATCTAAATCACTAAAAAAAATGAAAGTTTACCTGATGTTGAAGGTGTAGCAGGAGGAATATTCAGAGGTGTATTAGGAATGTCTGTCTGGGAGCGTTTTTCAGCAAGCCCTGGAAACAAAGTAAATAACATTTTAAAATTTCCCTCATGTTTTAAGATTATACCACAATTACAGCATGACTGTGTTACTTTTTATGAAAACTCATCCAAGCTAAATTAATTATTTTGAGATTTATTAGTAAAATACATTATTAAAATTATTGTAGTTGGATTTGATAAGGTAGTAAACACACAAACAACTACAAAAATGAAAGTTTACCTGATGTTGAAGGTGTAGCAGGAGGAATATTCAAAGGTTGGTTAGTAATATCAGTCAGGGGGCACTTCTTAACAAAAGAAATATCTGTAAATAAAAAATTATACCATTTTAAAATGACCCTCATGGTCAAACCTTAAGAACAGCACATCAATTTGTTACCAATAACCATCCAAAGTGAATTGATTATATTAACTAGAATTTACAGTACTTTTTGACCGAGCGAAGCAAAGTCTCCAAGTTAGCTGGGTGGATTTGCTTTTGTCTGACTATTTTTCAGAACCTTAAAGCTTCTGATTTATTATTTACTAGTGGTCCGCCCAGGCTTCGCCCGTGGTACATATATAGCCTATAGCACTCAAGGGTCACGTAAATATCCAACGGTGAAAGAATTTTTGAAATCGATCCAGTACTTCCTGAGATTAGCGCGTTCAAACAAACAAAGTCTTCCGCTTATTATATTAGTATAGATTTTATTTATAACTTCTAATTTAATGAACAGCATTACTTCAAATTCACACATGTAGATTGACGGCCCAAAGCCGGTGATTACAAAAAAAAACTTAGTAT
>CAKKTA010000007.1:112708-257529 GCA_920104075.1 Melanargia galathea
AAGGCATAAATTAAAAACGGCTATTTTTGAAAAATACACATTTTTGGACAAAATCAGTTTTGAAAAAACGCTCCTCATCTGTAGTAACTCATCCCCAAAACGGAAAAATTCCGTGGGATCCCTACGATTCCGGAATGCAATTCCTTACAGCATCAGGGTTGAGGAGTTGGATATGTACCTACTCGAGTTCATTCAACGATAGTCTTTAATTGGTACCCCCAATATCAATTTAAATAACCTTATAGATACCGTATAGATTTTAACCGACAGACATTTTTTAACCGACTTTCAAAAAAGGAGGAGTTGTGTTTTTCTACCTATGTACACCGATATCTCCGAGATTTCTGAACCGATTTGCGTAATTTTTTTTTAATCGATAGAGAAACACTGCGACACTGTCCTACAAAAAACTTGGATTCCAACTCTTCAATCCTGATGCTGTAGGGAAAGTGATCCCCAAAACTAATGGGATTTAGGAACAGTCGGTTATTTAAATTGATATTGGGGGTACCAATTAAAGACTTTATCGTTGAATGAACTCGAGTAGGCACATATTCAACTCCTCAACCCTGATGCTGTAAGGAATTGCATTCCGAAATCGTGGGGATCCCACGGAATTTTTCCGTTTTGGTGACGGGTTACTACAGATAGGCTACTTTTTGTTCTGGAAAATCAAAAGTTCCCACGGGATTTTTAAAAACCTAAATCCACACGGGCGAAGCCGTGGGCATCATCTAGTTCTATCTTATATTTCTCGAAGGCTAAATAGTTGATGAATATGTTTGTCCCTTTCTGGCAATTTTGTAGCTGTAGCACTTGGGAACTCAAACGACCTCCTTCAAAACATCACCTTATGAGCCTCCTGGTAAGTAAAAGAGGATTTTGGTGTCGCTTTTTCGTTTCATCGATTTTACAACGGTGCTATAGAAGTTTCACTTCAAAAACAAATACTGGTAAGGTTAGGCTAGAGTTCAGCGTTTCTTAACCTGTGGTACATGGACTCCCGAGGGGTCCATGTAATTCTCGCTGGGAGTCCATGGCGAGCCTATCTAACAAAATACATTAATATAAAAATTGATACACAATATGTTGCGAGTAAATACTGTGTACAATTTGACATTCTAATTCGGCATAAACAGCAGCAACCGTCACACTAACTATTCGTATGTTTAAAAATAAACAAGTTTAATAAAAGTTTTATCAAACAATAAAAGTTGGTAAAAGCTAAACATTTTTTATATCTTTTCGGAAAGGGTCCTTCGGATCTTTAAAATTCAGAGAGAGAGAGGTCCATGACTAGAAAAAGGTTAAGAAAAACCTTCGGCTAGACGAACTGCATAAAAAGATTGTCTGTTGGATAATTTTTCTTTTTCATACATTCCTCAACAGTCAAAAAATACTTGAATATGGATCTACAATAGTTTACAATGTAGTTAAAGTTCGGCCGTTCAGAGAATGCGTTCCTGACACCTATCAGTTAGTCACGACTAGTGATGGGCACAACATAACACTGAGTTCGTTACCGTTTCTCCAAAATGAACCGGCGGCGCATTATTTTAAGATTATTTTCGTTTTAAATTGGCGGAATCATTTAAAATTTATATTTTAGTTATTTAAGTAGAAACCAAAAAAAGGTAATATTCATATAATAAAATTGTTTTATTTATTCTTTGTTACAAAGTTACAATCTGTATTTCTATGCAATAAAGTAAGTACATTGAATTGAATGTGCGTACAGAATATTAATCAGACTCCGATTCGCTTGAGGAGGTGGTGTCTTCATCATCTTCGCCTACATGTATAATTATATTATTATCAATAACAGACTCAATCCTCATATCTCGGTCAAAATGTTTGTATTCGGACTGTTTTAGCGTCACAAAATGGCGGCCCAACGCGATTTGGGGTTACCATTTTCAACCTAAATATAAAAACGCTACTTTCTTTCGCGCGTTCGGTTTGGTCATAGCTTTATTTTTATACTAGCTGACCCCCGCGACTTCGTTCACGTGTTTATAGGTTTTATATTATAAGATCGGATGGGATCCCATAATTCTTTTATGCACCTAAACTAAATGTAGCCTAAGTTACTCCTTATAACATTAAAAGTTCCATTAAAATCGATCCAGCCATTTCGGAGATTAGCTGGAACAAATAGACAGATCAACAAACATAAATTTAAACGCACACCAGTTTAAAATAAGCCGTACGTTCAAAGATCCGGATCCCAAGTTATTTGAACCCAATACTGAGGATTGTAATGTCTGTCATTTCTAAACTAAAAAACCTATGACCTTGAAATATTTACGGGACAATACATAAAGTACTACCTTTCTAACAAAAAAAAGAATGAGTGAAATCGAACAACGCGTTAATGAATTACAGCTAAATACACGTTTTAACTTTCATCCCCTCTCCCAAGGGAACCGTGCTGAATTTCGGGATAAAAAGTATCCTATGTCCTACCTCGAAGTATAATCTCAAATCGTACCAAGTTTCATTCGAATCCATTCAGTAGTTTCGGCGTGATGCGCGGCCAAGATACAGACAGACAGACAGACAGACAGACAGACAGACAGAAAGACAGACAGACAGACAGACAAAAATGAAAAAATTGCAGTTTTGGCTTCAGTATCGATTATAGAGTGCCCTCCAATAAAAATTTTCAAAATATCTTCAATGTACAGAATTGGATCTGTTACAGTTTTATGATATTATAGTTATATAGTTGTATTATATTTCTTATAGTCCATTATTTTCAAATTCTTAAAACGAAAAACAAAGCGTATTATTTTATATTATAAGTTTAACTGTATAAGAACAGATTACGATACTTGCCTGTTATTTTTAGCACAGCACTATTATACAAATATAAAGCGCTGACATAACCTTGTAATAGCGCAGTATAGATTTAGAAAAATATTGTTTACCAAGTTATTTGACACTCAGTTTGGCACAAAATTATAACATTCATTGATTATTGATATAATAATGTTGTTTTAATGCTCATCAATTGTTAAAACGGTAAACAACCAGCAAAATATTTTTATCGTAACTGCAACGCCATTACAAAGCTACGTCGTCAGAACATCGCGACGTGTCAGGAACGCATTCTCTGAACGGCCGAACTATAGTTACCGTTTTGTAACATTCTGTGGCTGTGGAATAGTTTCAGAAGCGCTCGTTTCTTCTTTGTGATACCTCTCGATTTCTTGCGCTATTTCCATCCCCCTCCGGTTAACTTTTTCTAGAATTTCTGAAAAGAATATTTTCATATAAAAATCAATAATTAATGCTGTTTTCCACTTTGTATAAGAATAATGTTCTCTTGGCCAATCTAAATGGAGACTAACCAACTATGCAGGAATTATACTGCAAGTGTACTGCGCAAACACAGAGGCTCTCTAAATTCCCTCACTCTCACTGTCCGATTGGATTGGAAGGCAATACAACATGAGAGAGATCAGGCGCAGGCAGGACCAGGCGTCGTCAACTTCCCAATTGCTACTACTGACACATTCTTGTTAGATAAACTAAATAACTTTCTTGGTCTCACATGGAACTCGAACCTGGGACCTCATGGTCGGCAGCTGAACAACCCAGCCAACAGACCAACGAGGAGTTCACATTAAAGGCTGATTAACAATAGGTATAAACAAAACGTCCCTATATCCTACCTTTCATACAGATATTGGGTATTCATTTGCTAGTCGCGTGACGCGTCCGGTCACTTCAAAGCTTTTAAAACCCTATCGACTAAATCTGGTCTATATTATACTGTCATATTAGTAGACAAAACAGACAAAAAAGCTGTGATAGCCTAGTGGTTAGGACGACCGACTTCTAATCGGAGGTCGTGGGTTCGATCCCGGGCACGCACCTCTAACTTTTCGGAGTTATGTGCGTTTTAAGTATTTAAATATCACTTGCTTTAACGGTGAAGGAAAACATCGTGAGGAAACCTGCATGCCTGAGAGTTCTCCATAACGTTCTCAAAGGTGTGTGAAGTCTGCCAATCCGCTTGGCCAGCGTGGTAGACTATGGCCAAAACCCTTCTCACTCTGAGAGGAGACCCGTGCTCTGTAGTGAGCCGGTAATGGGTTGATCATGATGATGATGATGATGATTAGTAGACAGATATTTTTAAATATAAATTAATGTAGAAAAACATTTACTTGAACTTTAGCAAGTGATTGGGCAACTTGCTATTGTGATCGAAGAATGAGGAACCATTTTAATAAGCAACTTTTGACAGTTTAGTTATGCATGAAACGAAAAAATATCGCTATTTGGTCTATTTTGATATAGTTATTTGATAATTGCTCAGAACCCTTGATGCAGTTATTATTCCTAACACTTGTTAACTTTTAGCCACTTTTGATGACCTTGTGGTGCAGTTTGGTTTCTTAGAATTACACGCTTATAAGTTTAGGTCTTAAATAAAACAAATATACAAACACATTATACAGGTATTATACAGGTATCAGGAGAACGCTCTCGGAAACGAAGACAGGTGATAGTACTGATAATTACTGATAAGATACTATCAAAAACGTGAAACAAAAAATTCGCTTTTGCAAAAGAAAAAATTGTATTTTTTTGTGCAATGCCCGTTTTGCGAGGTTAAATAGAACTGTATTTGCAAAAATTCAAAAGGTCAATTACGAACGGTGCGTTACTTTTGCGAAATTGGTATTAGATTGTGTTTAGCTAGTATAATAATAGCGCTAAGTTTTCGGAAGCGGTCTCCTTATACCCTGTATATGACAAGGCTGTATGAAGTATCGATCATCATACGGACGCATAAACACGCAAGCGTTTGAACATGCTAGAAGAAGAATGTACCATACCATCTATGGGAGTGGATTTCCCACTTTCCACTATCGGTGCCGGTGCTAGGGAATCAGTTTTGGAGCTTGCAACACTAGGTGCGATGGATTCCGGTTGCTTTTGGAACAGTTGAGCAACGTGCCCTAGGACCTGGTGGATTTGTGACCAGTGTCCTTCTAGTTTCACCTCCTACAAATGAAAAAAGAAAATGTCTGCTTAAGACCACACGACAGAAGTAAAAACTTCATCAATACGTGGTTAATAATTCGAAATACAACTTTTTTTGTTCCATATTCATAAAGTAGAGTATGTATAGCAGTGACGCGTTGACTATATCTCTCTCGTTCCCTCAGTCGACTCGAGCCGACGTTACCCGAACGAGCTGTTATAGACGATAGGTGGATGTCTTATAGAAAAACACCACTTATGTCATCTATAGTATATTTATTAATTAATGCTACACACTTAACAAAATTCTTACTTGGACTATGTTTAACACCGTCGAGTCGGAGTCCTGGAGACTGCGTATCTGCAGAATGACGATATAGAATTATTTATGAGGACTGATTATTTTTATTCGAAATTCGGTATTTATAGGCATATATTGCTGACTTGTGACATGAATTAGATTGGTGTTAAGCGATGTCAGCGATACATGCTTTAGGTAGGGCTGTAACAGAGCGTTACATAGCCGAGCGTGACGGTTCAGTTTCATTCAATACCCACAAAACAAAGTGCTCAGCGCGCCTAAAGAAGTTTCCACTTCAAAAACTTGGTCGAAAAGAACCCAGCGTCCGTTAGAACAATTTATACAGATTCGGAATGAGAAGTCTCCGTGCATCGACCGATCGACTTTGACTGCTGGATATAGGTTTCTTCTAGGCACTTCCACACGATTTTGTGCCGCTTGTATCCGGCGGCTTCCTACAACTCGTCCGATGTCGTCGGACCACCTAGCGGGGAGTCTGCCAACACTGCGCTTACCGGTGCGAGGTCGCCACTCCAGCACCTTTTGGATAACAACGTCTATCAGTTCTTTGAACTACTTCTAGATGGGAAGTTTCGGTGAAAATAAAAATAAAGTTTCCTTGAGCCAATAATAAATCGAATTGATGGCAGACCCATTACGTTAGAAACTTTTATAAATAACTAGATGACACCCGCGACTTTGTCCGCGTGGATTTAGGTTTTTTTAATTCTGTGGGAACTATTTGCTTTTCCGAGATAAAAGTTGCCTATGTCAATTTTCGGGACGCAAGCTCCAAATTTCGTATAAATCGGTTAAACCTTTAAGAATCCCACGGGAACTCTTTGCGTACCGGGATACAAAGTAGCCTATATCCGTCTCCGGGATGTAAGCTAACTCTGTACCAAATTTATTTCGTGGTTAAACTATTGGGCTGTAAAAAGCTAGCAGACAGACAGACACACTTTCGCATTTATAATATTAGTATGGATAATACATATTAAAATCTTCATTATTATGAGCATTTGGGCTCATTGTCTCAGTAAATTTCATTATGATACTTACAAAGTAATCAATGTTAGTAATTTATAATTAAAGTTTTACTTTTGCTTACCTCATTATTTTTAATAAATTTTATTTTAACAGTCTCCTTCTCTTCAGAAATTGGGTTTGGCTCTGGAGCTTTCACAGGGATGGCAGCTGCAAAAATTAACAATTTGTATTTATAGTATAACTGTGTTGCAATGTAAGGCGCGACTGATATAGGAGACACAACCGCGCTTCATTTTATGTTTTCCGTGGTATATTCCAATGAATATACCACGGAAAACATAAAATGAAGCGCGGTTGTGTCTCCTATATAGGTGATATAATAAATAGAAGATGTAAGACATCAATAAATCGTAAATGTAACAAAAATAAATGTAATAAATCATACCAGCAACATTTGTTGACGACCCCTGCAGTGGCGCGTCCTCTCGTATTGTGAGCGCATGATTGGTTCTGGAAGCAAGTTTACTATCGTTACTATCTTATCACGTCATTCGAATTATTTCTACTTAAAAAGCAGGATAATTTTTACAGGACAAAATTTTCATACTTACTGTGCTGTGGTTGGCAACACTGGCGGAACGCGACTCGGTTCTGCTTGCGACTCCTTTTCTTTCGCCTGATTTACCAACCTGCATAATCACAACATATTATACAAGCTATTTTGTAATAAAAATTAAACCGACTTCGGTTCAGCAATCTCAGAGAAATGTGTGTAGCAATGAATAATATTATAATATAATGATATAAGGGGTACATTTATGCGTGTAATGTCGTACATAAGAATGATATAATTAGATGTGTTATATACTAAAACCTTGCTGAAAGTATGTAGATTACTATAATGAAAAATCATGAAAATCGGTTCATTGCTTTTGAAATAATCGTGAACATACATTATAGATCGAATACAAAACCTCCGAAAGTCCCTGCAGCATCTGTATGTCTGTTCACGATAAATTAAAAAACTACTGAACTAATTTTTATGCGGTTTTCACCAATAGACAGAGTGATTCATGAGGAAGGTTTATGTGTATTATTTGTGTAAATTGGTTGAAATATGACAATAATTGTTGAAACTGTCGGAAAAAGTCAAGCAGTCTGAGAGCTTTCATCAAAAACGCTGCCTTTGAGATATTATATAACAAAACAATGTATCAACAAAACTATCCCACACAGTAGTGGGAAATCATTAACCGTACGAAGTCGGGATGGGTCGCTAGTAAAAAATATAAATAGTGTTATGCCTTATGGTGAGATATCGGACTGAAAATTCCCAACGAATAGTCCAATTTCTCCGCAAGTCCTTCTAAATAAGTACCATATTTTTAACGACACTACATCCATATTCCATCTACACTTAAATTTTTTTCAAGACAAACGTGGGGAAATGCATTTTGTTTACAATAATTCTACCAAATACACTAATAAGTAATTAGTCTAATCGTACCGTCTCCGAAAAACATTGTATCTATTGGTATTAAAATCTGTGAGACACAATAATATGTTTAGACAGACGTGAAAGTTACTCACTTCGTTAATTCGGCAGACCTTTTTTTTCCTCTACATATTTCAGTTTCCAATATGACTCTTCTGGATCAATGTCGTCTGAAAAGGAAATGATTCCATAAGTGATCAGTTACTTGCAAATGTTAAAGGAGATGGAAGATCCCTATTTAAAAATGGGAAGAAAAGTCAACTCATTTGTTTTGTTCCACGAGTACTTTTCAATACACATAATGGCATTTACTTCTATAAAATTTCATTTAGTGATGTACATAATATTATTATATTAAAATAAAAACTTGTCTGAGTTTTAAATAAACTTTATTCAAAAAACACTGTACACTTTTTGAACGTCAATTTTATAAGTACATAGGAGTGAGGCAATGGTGATAATTACTAAAACTAAACCTACTTAAAACTAAAACTACCTCGCAGTTTTAGTTTAGTTCCAAACGCGTCCTGGTCCGAGAGCCCACAACCCACTCAGTCAAGTTTTTTTTTATTATCACCATCTCACTGTATGATTTAAATTAAGCGATTAGGGCTGTTAACTTGTACAGCAATCTATGTCTATGGGTTTTTGTCGTTAAGATAATATCGTTAACAAAAGACTCACCCGCGGGCGTATAAGTGACATAATTTTTGACACTTTTCCCATCATGTACCAGTGGGTATATTTTCTTGTTATGTATCTCAAACAGTCTGCCTTCCTCTTCCAGCGATAATATTGGAGCTGACCCCGGCTTCCTTTAAAAGGGAAAATTTATTGTTAAAATCAAATTAAGCGCTACTGTAATATTTATTTTTCCTTAACAAATAGTTGGTAACTTTTTGGAGATACACTCTAGAAACTAATATCTATGTCTGTTGTCTGTTAGAATTTCAATGAAAACAAAATTACTTTGCTATAATCCGCTAACAGTGACTTTGTAGACACAACATCTTCAGACATCACAGAGCATCTTCAAGAGATGTCGAATTCACAACTTTGCAATCGTCCGTTGTGAAGTCGACATCTGCTGACGATGCATCCTGTGTCGGAGCGAAATGATCGTCGAGTTTATTTTGTACTGAATTGTGTGGTGTTATGCCTACAAATTTGTCACTGTTAGCGGATTATAGCAAAGTAATTTTGTTTTCATTGCATATCATGGAATTGCGCAAAGTAACGCCTGCTTCTATTCAAAATGTTAGAATTTCGTTTAAATACGAAGATTTACATGAAACTTTTGCTTGCTATTTTTGAAATGAATTGTGCTGAGCTACTTTGTGGGTATTGAATGAAACAGAGCCGTCACGCTCGGCTAAGTAACGCTTGTTCGGGCAAAGTCGTTTCGAGTCGACTATGGGAACGAGAGAGATATAGTCAAAGCGTCGCTAGCCTATGCCACTATCCTTGCAATCCTTGCACCTTGCAACCGGCTATCCTTGCAAGAGGCGTCTCACCGATAGACCGGTAGATAAGAGTGCGGTAAGCATAAATGCATTATATAGTTAATATTTTAATAATTAGTAGGGTAGAGCGGGGCTAGTTGAGCAATTTTTCACTATATCGGTCATAGCTCCTCAACTATAAGTCCAAATTGCTTGTTATGCTTATTGATGGGTAAATAATTTATCCCTTTCCAAAAATGACCCTAAAACTTTATTTCTAACATTTCGAGTTTAAGAGCTAAAGCTGTTTAAGTGAAGAAAGTCAGAGGTACTTAACGTACCCCATAGGTCAGGTAAGTTAAGTTGAGCAGTTAGAAATCATAGGCAAACCATGGCTTAAATGTTTACTAGACATGAAATAAAATTTCTATTTGACAGACAACTTTTTATTTATACTCTTTTAGTGACATGACAGTGAAATTAAAGTTCTTTTATTTTAATAATTGGTTACGCCAGAAATTTATATTAAATTTAGTTATTTATTTTCATGCAAATTCGAATTAAAATCGTAATCCTTAACCTACCCATATATCCCTATCCACCTGAACACAGCAAAATATCATTGTGGAGCGAATCGCTGCGAACACGAAGACCAGCGACCAGAGCCGAAGAATTACGATGTTACGAACATAACTTAAAAAATCACTTTTACCTTACGCTTCTTGCTTGAAAGTCACCGTCCGCGCGTATGCAAATGCAATGGTGCAAATGGACAATTTCAATTAAAAAGTTAAACTCCCGTATAGTGTCAAGTGTGCCATTTCGGGACCCCCTTTTTCCATAACTCATAAGGTAGACGCCTACATAGTGAAGAATAGACTGTGGTGGATCGTGACCCGTGCACGGGGAAGAAAGTTCGGGAGACAACGCGTTCCAGACAAACAAGTGAGTGCTGTGTTTCCTATATATTCCTTATTCCCTTGACGAATTCACTATTCACCTATCTTATAGTCATTGCTTCGAATTAAATCTATACAGTCCACTCTTTATCGATAAAATAAATTAACGTAAATTCTTGGCGTCCCCATAAAGTGGTTACTTCGAACCGAATAATTTAACCCTTTCAGGACCATAAGGTTTCCAGAAGTGATTTTAAGTTTTTAGTTATAAATTATGGATTATTTACGGTCTAGTAAACATATTAAAAAATAAAAAATAAAAAAATTATATTAGTTTTTTTGGAATTCTTTGGGACACATGTGTCCCTATGGGCGACAAAGGTAACTTTTTACCCAAAACTATGATTCAGAAATTATCTTATTTTTATTGGTTCGCTTTACTATTTACGGCATTTTTTGGCATTTTATGAGAAAACAATGTATTTATTGTTATAAATCTTAATTTACTACAACATAGGTATATATTAATTATGATAATCAGAGAAGCAATTTCTTTGAGTTGTGTTACACAAATGAATGTCATGTTTGTTCGTGCGATTTTTTATTTTATTTTTAGCACAATTTACACATCTTTTTCTAGGAATAGATATTTCCCTGATATATGAAAGAGTCGTTGACAGTTTCTGAGACCTTTTTGCTGCAGTAGTTACAGTCAACGGTATAGCTCATTATCTCACAGACAAGTTACTGATGAAATCCATGCTATAGCTAGCATGCTATTTGTAGTTCAAGGGCAGTAGACCAATAGCTTAATTAACGGCAAAATATGATGACCTATTTAACCAAATTATTACTAAGAAATGAAATAAAATGAAAAAAAAAAAAATTCATTTCGTCGTTGCTGATCATAAATTCTCAGCTGTTTTGTTGAGCATATCTGTCTCTGATACTACAATATGACGCAAAACTTCGAAATTACCTACGGAATAAAAAATATCTAAAGGTATCAGTGAAGCACGTCCTTCACAGATTTGTACTTTTCCAAAATCGTACTCCACATTATGAAAAACATGAAAACTGTTGGTCGAGGCCGATGAGTTTGTATTATGTGACTTGCAGCTGTTGATCTTGAAGGTATCGACTTAGAAAGTTTAGCTGTTTACGATGTAAGTAGAAGGTTCCGAAATCGATGAATCCTCAATCTTAACATTTTGGAGCCCTTCATCATCATCCTGCGACAAAAACTTTGCATTGCCTTTGTCAAGTAACCAAGTAACCAAAGTAAACCAGACTCTTCATATGTCCCCATACATAATAGTCCATCGGCGTCAAATCTGGACTTCTCGCTGGCCATGGGATTGGTCCTCCTCTGCCGATCCATCGATTAGGATAATTGGTATTTAACCACTGTCTTACAGACATTCTAAAGTGTGCAGGGCATCCATCATGCTGGAATATCATTCTCTGTCTGAGTTCCAGCGGCACGTCTCCGAGTAGCTCATGCAGGATTTCCGTGAGAAAATTTTCATACATTTCACCGGTTAAATTATCAGGTAGGAAGTGTGGGCCAATAAGATTATTATTTACTATCCCCATCCACACGTTTACCGCGAAACGTCTTTGTGAACATCTTGGTCTCTTTTTGTGAGGGTTTCCTTGTTCTTTTTGAGCCCAATAATGAGCATTGTGGTAGTTGGTTATACCATCTTTGTCAAACTTTGACTCGTCTGTCCATAAAATTTTTCTCAAGAACATGGGATTTTCTGCATCACAGTGCAACATAAACCTGCAGAAATCTAAGCGTCTTGCAGGATCTCCTTCCTCAATCACATGTACAGGTGTGTAATGATAAGGATACAATCCAGCTGTGTGAACAGTGAACCACACTCTCCATTGAGACATGCCCAGTCGGTTTGCCACAACATTGGTAGAAACTGTGGGGTCGTCTCGAAAATGACGAATAATTACATCTTCCTCAACTGGAGAAAGTATACGCGGTCGTCCGGAATCATATTGCCTCCGTTGCACACAACCAGTCTCTCTGATTCGCCGATACAGACCAGTAAAGACTTTATTGCCAGGTGTCCGGCGATTGGGAAATCGACGATGATATTCACGACGAGCAGCTGCAGAGTCACCGTTGCAATATCCATAACAAAAGAAGATCTCGGCGTATTCCTCATTAGAATACGGATAATGCGGACGAATAGGATTTCGTTCTGTAGCCATGATAGTCCTTTATTACGCGCCAAGTTGTCACAATCACAAATCACAAAGTCCTTTAGCTAGCCGGGTCACAGAAAATGCAAGAAACAGAGTCCAGTAAACGAAGCGGTAAATCCAAAATTAAAGATAGAGGTTTACAAGATAGCGTCCACAGTATACGAGCAGTGCAAGTACAATGAGTAAATAAACACTTGCGGATCAACATGATTTGGCAAGTCTTTTGTTCTTAGAAGAAAGAAGACAAAAGAAAAAATTAGGAAAAATTCCTGTAAGTTCAAAGGAATAAATATCAGTATTGCACAAACAGCTCTAGTTTATCTGTTTTTTATTACTTATTGTCGCTATTGAAAAATAATCTTTAACAATTTTGCAATAAAGTCGTAATAACAGCATTTCTTAGAATTTTTGACCTGGTCACTTTGTCGTGTAATTTTTTCTTGACTTTATGATTCTTCCCATATCTTTTATGTAGCGATGGATAGCTAAGGATATGTGGATGTTTTTAAAATGATCCGCAGAACAAGTGCCATAGTGATTTTTACAGAAAAGTAGCGAGTTTTTCAAAGAATTAAAATTAAAAATCTAAAACTTGTACAGTTTTGGAGCTCTAATTTAAAAATTCTTGAAGATTGTTCTAGATTTATTACTGGTTATTATTAACAAGGATGTGCACTAGCAAGAAATAATAAAAAAAATTGGTTGGTTGGATAAAATACATTGGTTTTTTTTAAATTAATTTTTAAAGTAGTAAACCCCCCTTTACCTAGAAAAAAAGAAAAAAATTGAATAACTCGAAAACGATACACTTTTGCATAAGCACTTTAGGGGTCGTTTGATAGCTAATGTCCTGTACTATAACCCTTTAACGGGATGGCTACATATTTACCTGTAACCCTGTAGATTTCGGGTTTTTCAAAATCTCGTGGGAACTGTGCATTTTTCCAGGATTAAAAGTAGCCTATGTGTTGCCAATGCATGCAACATAGAAAACTATTGCAGTAATGTGTAATGTGAATGTGTTTTTGGAAGTTTATATCCATTTTAGTCCCACAGGAATACTTTTCTGGGATAAAAAGTACCCTATGTGTTAAGACAGGTCATAAGCTATCTACACACACACAAACTTTCGCCTTTATAATATTATCATTATTATTATATATTACATCATCGAATCCTGTTGGATATATTATAGTATACTAGCGGACCCGGCAGACGTCGTCCTGCCCGGTGACATACTGACATCAGTGCAACCTACCCGGTCATCAAAGTACTAATATCGCAATTAAAATATAAGGGTTGATCGTAGAAGGGTGAAAATTTAGGATTGTATACTATTTTTGTAAAAAAGATTTTCCCGCTTTTCTGTTGAAATTTTTCCTGAATTTTCTTTGCTATAAACCTCACGGAGCCCGAGACCTTTCCAACGAATGCAAAACCGTGGAAATCGGTTCGTGCGTTCTGGAGTTATAGCGTCAGGAAGGAAAACCCGACTTATTTTTATATAGTAGAAGATATTATATTATATACTAGCGGTCCGCCCCAGTAGTTTCCGTCCGTCTACCCGTCTACCCGTCTGGTCCAGTAGTTTCCGAGATTAGCGCATTCTAACAAACAAACTCTTCCGCTTTACTATATTAGTATAGATATAGATTAATGTGTTATTGTCATACTTAGAATAAATAGGTAAAGAAAGGCAGTCGTCGACGCGGCGATAAGCCGTTTTTAGCAAGCCTAAACAACTCGGTACGTCTATCGTCGCGTCAGTGCTCAAGGTACTCATGCGCTTGTGTGCGTGTCGGCAAATGTAATTACAGGGCACACATGGGTTGGTTTATAGCTTACGTTTCGAGCGGAAATTTGTTAGAAACTTACCTTCTAAGCGTAATAGTTCGATGTTGTCATATATGAGGATAAAAATAATTGGGGAAATATAAGATAGTGGTAATCACAATAGAGCAGTTGATGTGAACTGTGATACACAAAGCTGAGGACCTGCATAGGCCCATAACTCATATGAAAAAAAATAAAGGTAGAAATACCTACCCACGATCCACATTCAGAAAGGTTAAAAATTCAAGATAATATTTTAAAACAAGTTTACAGTTTTACTATTTAAAAGTTACTATACCTCGACTTTTAATTGTATGCACTAATGTGAAGTTTCGTGGGTTGTCACTTTTTAACGAAAATAAAATAGGGATGGGGTACAGTTGATTGATTTGAATCATTCAATAATTTTATTCAAATTAAAGTTTATATTTTAAGTAATTATTATATTTTATGGGTTATTTTATAGGTTTATGAAAGCAAAATAACATTGTTCTATGCAACGTTAATCTACAAATAGCACAGCAAAGCATTTAAAAACTTACCCCGACATTTTGGAGGACAATCGAGTGCCGCGTAAACAATTAACAGTTTTAGTCTATTTTTTGTATTTTTTTAAAACAATTTTATGTTATCGTATTTATCTCACGTGAATATATAGCGGCAAAATCTGCTGTAGGTACATTACGTTTTATTTGGGAACAAAATGAATGAAATACAAATTACAAAATAACAAACTTCAAAGCCGCCATAAAATAAAGCCGCTTCAAAACACAGACGAATACACAGAGACACAGCAGTAGCACAGAGATGCACAGAGTATATTCAAGTAGTATAGTTATAGAGTACATTATACTCATAGAGATAATAATAATAAATAGAGCTGGCATAATGTCCTATAGAAATTAGTGGATCGGAAAATAGCTCAAGCTTATCAAAATTTTCATAAGTGTGAAAGAGACAACATTACATTTTTGACATAATAATAAAACAGTTTGCGGCACACTCGTGACTTAAGATGGCCTCCATAAAATGTATACATGAACACTCACACACGCACAACTTGAGACATCACAATGAACACGCGCCATTTTATGTTACAGGATTGTGCGTGTGTGACTGTATTTTTGGCACGTTTTTAAGGTAGTTATGCCAACTCTATTTATTATTATTGTTCTCTATGATTATACTGTGCCTACCATTGACTCTATATTCCTATAGAGTCAATGGTGCCTACACAGATAACACAGACCAATAACATATATACCCGTATTACGAATTCCCCGGAATTCTGACAGCTGTCATTGTCGCGGCTACCTCCTTTTTTTGTCTCAAGTTTTACACGTTTAACAATCTGCCTGGATTCGGGTGACTAGACCAGAGGTACCGTGAATGATTATTGTGAGCATGTGGCTTATGCACTTACCCAAGTTCCTAGTGGAGTCTGTTCATCCGCCCAGCACCCCGGCGTGGGTCCTAGTTGACGCCATGGTTATCACTCAAGTGGGGGGGCCGCAACCTTGCCTGTAATACAAATTATGCCCGGGCAGAACTCGTCTCAGGACGAGTTCAGCCCAGGAGTAGGGTGTCTCTCTCACAGGTCACTGCAGTCGCTCTTCATAGCGAGTGGAACACATATCGGGTTCGTATCTCGGAACCTTCTGGAAGCCGTTTGCCGCCGCGACAGCAAGCAGCCTTCCAGTCTATCTCTTATCGGGTTTCTAATCTGGGAACCCTCGGATGCGACCCGCTGAGACCACGTCACCAGGGGGGGCGCTCCGTCTAATCTCTCTTCGAGTGACCTGAGTGGAAACATGAATCGGGTCTGCTTTCTTGGACCCCTTCTGGCCAGAAGTCAACACTTAAATCTATCTATCTAAAGTAATCTAATCCTACTAATATTATAAATGTGAAAGTGTGGATGTTTGGATGTTTGGATGTTTAGATGTTTGTATGTTTGGATGTTTGTTACTCAATCACGCCGCAACTACTGAACCGATTTAGCTGAAATTTTGAATGGAGATAGCTTATGCCCTGACTTAAAACATAGGGTACTTTTTATCCCGGAAAAGTATTCCTGTGGGACTAAAATAGATATAGACTTCCAAAAACGCGATAGATGGCGTTGACTGTTCTTAGGTAAATCACGCTCACATAGCACATTATTACAATAGTTGCATGCATCTGTATGCGTATGCACTTTTTATCCTGGAAAAATCCACAGTTCCCACGGGATTTTGATAAAAACGAAATATATATCTACAGCTATAGGTAGATTACTATAGCAAACTTCCTTGAACGTAGGTTTAAAGTTTGGAAAAAGGAGCGGGAACGGGAGCCGGAAATCCACGATTCCCTTGGGATTTGTGAAAAACCGAAATTCACGCGGGCGAAGCCGCGGGCAGAATCTAGTCTCTCATAATCCATAATCTCTATCCTCTATCACTAACCTTAGTTTCCAGGGGGCGTGGACGCCAGTCGCCACGCCACCAGCTATCCAATCTCGAACCACACGCGCCGCCGCCACGTTGCAAATTGGCGGTACCGCGGAGATGTATTTAAACCATAGATAACTAGACCATAGATCTCCTACGGATATAGAGGCGGGTTATCTCGCCATAGAATCTAAGTTTACTTTAAACCGGCTTTACATTTGGCTGGATTCAGTGTGACTGAATTCAGACACTAAGTGTGGCTAATTAGAGCTTGCTCTTTACACTTGATCTAATTAGCTAGCTAACTCAGTATAACCAAGGATTCCTAAACTGTCGCACGTATTTATAGAGCTCTCATGGGACCATCAAAATATCAAAGAATAGGGCTCGCCTTGGCTATGGTTGCGTCGATCTCAATTTTAATTAATAAAAAAAGACGCAGGAAGTGTTGGATGAAAAAAATATTTGCTTTTAAGACAAAAACTATCTACAACGAATTATTTATTTTATTAAATTTTTTCTTTCGACATCGTTGCTCAAAAAGTAAATGTAGTATACACTAGCTGATGCCAGCGACTTTGTCCGCTTGGATTCTTATAAATTTCATCCTCTACCCTTACCACCCCCTACCCACTTGGGGGTAGAATTTCCAAAATTCCAGAAACACGTAATTCTTTATTTTTAACTGACAATAGGTACAAAAACCTATTTTCATGGACATAACTTGATAAATGACGGACTTTCATTTAAACTTTCATCCCCTATTTAACCACCTTAGGGGTATAATTCGCAATAATCCTTTCTTAGTGTGCGCCTACGTCATAAAAGGAAGCTACTGCGAAAATTTCAAGTTTCTAGCTTCAGTGGTTTAGGCAGTGCGTTGATAATAAGTCAGTCAGTCAGTCAAGATAAGCCTCTGTATATTATTATAGATAACGCTCCTCAAAAGCGCTGCGTTCGGCGACTAATGAAGCGATATTATAGGTACTGGATGTGTGGGCACTCCACCTCGAGTGGCGGTCAGCGGACAACTGAACGTATTTTTTTGGCTAAATCGCTTTACACTTGGCTGGATTCAGCATGCTAACTGCAGTGTCGACTCTGACTGTCTAATTAGTGTGTCTTACTGTCTGAATGCCTTTACACTTGTCTTTCTCTAGAGTCTTTTTCATTTAGTGCACTGAATCCAGCCAAATGTAAAGGGCTCTTAAAGACTGAACAATTAAGAGCCTCGGTGTTGCTAGCTTTAATGATTAAGTGATTTATATTTTTAGTCTTTGTTGTCAATATCTACATTTATCGCGATTCGCGACCGTTTGTCGCGACACTCCCCGCCAACGGAAGTTATAACAGGACGATAAGATTCTGCGTCCATTCTTTAATCTTCTCGAGAGCCTTAACCACTATTTCTCTTAGGTCTTGGCTCCTCGGAAGAAAAGTCATTTTCATTTCTCTAAGAAGTCTCTTTCAATAGAATAGAATAGAATAGAATAGAATAGAATAGAATAGAATAGAATAGAATAGAATAGAATAGAATAGAATAGAATAGAATAGAATAGAATAGAATAGAATAGAATAGAATAGAATAGAATAGAATAGAATAGAATAGAATAGAATAGAATAGAATAGAATAGAATAGAATAGAATAGAATAGAATAGAATAGAATAGAATAGAAAAGTTTTTTATTCAAATAAACTTTTACAAGTGCTTTTGAATAGTCAGATGAATCTACCACTGGTTCGGAATGCCATTCCAACCGAGAAGAACCAGCAAGAAACTCGGCGGTTGCTCTTTTCCAAATTTACAATATCAATATAACAATTTTATGTTAAGTACATGATTGAATTGCCGTCTCGCGCATTGCTGGAACGAGTCAAATCCACGCCTTTTTATCATTTATATAAGTAATCATAATTTTATTCAGATAAACTTTCACAAGCGTTTACGAATCGACAAATGAATCTACCACAGGTTCGGAATGGTGCTTACAATTCTACACATGTGAAGAAGGGCAGACAAAAGTAGCCCCATTTCCGACGGTGGCACCCGTTCACGAGCATGACGCATGATCCAGCCATTGCTTCGCTCAACCATATTCGAGGGAACGTAACAACCCGCACCACACGACACCACCACAGAAATGTTTAAAGAGAGCGTGACATACTTAGGCTACCCATGATCAAGGCATCGAATTGAACACCAATAATCAAATACTCATTTTAAGACATGAGTTAAATTTTCTTAGATTGTTTCCAAGCAACCTGTCATTGAGAAATTGCTCCATGCTTTTTTATCATTTATATAATCTTCAATTGTATAATATGCTTTTTTTATGAGCATATTTTTAATAGAGTTCTTAAACTTGTGTAAAGGCAAGTCTAAGATTGCTTGTGGAATTTTATTATAGAACATTACGCCCATTCCCACAAATGACTTTTGGACCCTCTTGAGGCGTAACTGAGGAATCACGAGCCTATTTCTATTTCTTAATTGCCTGTCGTGTAATTCGCACTTTTTAATGTAACTGTGAATGTTTTGCCTAACAAAAATTATATTGTTATAGATATATTGAGAAGCTACCGTAAGAATACCTATTTCTTTAAATTTCTCTCGAAGGGAATCCCGCGGTTTTAAATTATAAATTGCGCGAATTGCCCTTTTTTGTAAAACGAAAATTTTTTCAATATCAGCCGCTTTACCCCATAGTATGAGTCCATACGACATAATACTATGGAAATATGCAAAATAAACAATTTTTGCAGTTTCTATATCTGTTATCTTCAATAAAATTAATCTATCAATAAAATTAATCATCTAGTATCGTCTCATTATTTGAGGAGCGTTGTTTCAAATCGTATTTTGTCCATAGTAATCAAAATAAGAGATTTCGTTGTATATGGCCTTAAAATGCAAGAGTAACTAACTTAGCAAAAGTTAGTGCATAAAAACCGAATTTATCAAGTAAATAATCGAATGTCAAAATGAGGCGCTGTTTCAAAATATGTTTTGTCCGTGTGAAGTGGTGTTTCAAAACATAGTCTGTCCACCTGTTAGCAAAATAACAATTTATTATGGTCTGTCTGTGGCGGCAAACTGTACGATTATTTAAATAATGGCCTGTTTCACCACCTTCTGATAAGTAAGGTAAGTATCTACAACTTTTGTCTTTGTCATTTGACATAATCCGAAAATCCGACACTTATCAGTGTTGGTTTATCGTTACAAAAATTAATCGATACTTTAACGTTATTTTTCATAACCTGCAACCATAATGTTTTGAAGTAACGAACCGCCGCCATCTTCTTTTCATTCGTATTCCGACTGTGCTAGGAAGCGGACATGTGCTCTTCCTTGTATAAAATAATTAATTTAAATTGGCTAATATATTATATACTATGAGCATCCACTCAGTAAAGCCAACAAGTTGTTTCTTTCTTCCACATACCTTCCAATAGGTTATGGGCCCAGTGTACGCCATTTTTTTAAAGTTTAAAGTTCGAGTGTCATAATCGTGATGGATAATTTAAAAACCAAACGGAATATTAAACCGTTTGATGGAGAAAAATACAGTGTGTGGAAGTTTAGAATACGGGCGTTGCTGAGTGAATTGGACGTTATAAAAGTTATAGACGACGACCCAATTATTCGATGCAGTGAATGGGAGAAAAATAATCGGATTGCAAAAAGTACCATCGTCGAGTATTTATCCGATTCCTACCTCGGTTTTGCGAAGGAAGATAGTTCGGCACGAGACATTTTTAAAAGTTTGGATGCACTTTACGAACGTAAAAGTATTGCCACGCAATTAGCTTTACGTAAAAAGTTATTGGCGTTGAAGTTACAAAGTGACGTCATCCTAATAAAACATTTTGCCGTGTTTGACGAACTGATCACGGATTTACAAGCAGCTGGTGCAAAATTAGAAGAAACCGACAAGGTTGCACATTTATTACTCACCCTACCCTCAACTTATGACGGTGTGATAACTGCGATCGAAACATTGTCGGAAGACAATTTAACATTGGCTTTTGTTAAAACGCGACTATTAGACCATGAAGTGAAGTTAAAAAACGAATTAAGTGACACTAGCGCGAAAGTATTGCACGTGGAGAAGACATCTAGATTTGGCAACCGTAAACGAAAGTTCGAAGATTTACAACTTAAAAATAATTTTAATCAAAATTACAATAAAACTGCAAAGAAGTCAATTGCAAAATGCCATCATTGTGGACGCAGGGGTCATTTCAAAAATGACTGTTACTATTATAAAAGGATGTATCAGCAAAAATCTACGGAAAGGACAAGGACCGTACAGGCAGTTGAAATGAGTCAACCATCCACATCAAGCGATTGTTCTGGTTTTGCATTTATGACGGGCGAATACCATGACAATGACAATGGAAATAAAATTACATTTCTGCTGGATTCAGGAGCATCAGACCATATCATAAACAGAGATGATCTTTTTATCAATTATATTTCTCTGCAGCCACCTTTAAAAATTTCTATTGCTAAAAATGGTGAATTTATTTCAGCTACTAAAAAGGGCACTCTACAGGTTACTAGCGACAAAGGGATCCAAGGAGTTCTCGAGGAGGTTCTTTTTTGCCCTGAGGTTCCATACAATCTATTGTCTGTATCGAGGATGCAGCGTGCTGGATTGACGGTGATTTTCGACGAGAAAGGGGCAGATATACGTAAGGGTAATACAACCATTATGCAAGGTATGTTAAAAAACAATTTAATTGTTTTAGAATTATTGGCATGTATGAACAAAAATCGATCTGTTTCACAAGTAAGCAACAGTGACAAAAATAGTTATAAATTATGGCATGAACGATTTGGACATATTAGTAAAGCTAAATTTTTACAAATTAAAAATCATAACATGGTTTATGATCCAAATCAAATTAATAACATTATACCTAATGATGAGTTATGTGAAGCTTGCATAAGTGGTAAACAGAGTCGATTGCCGTTCAACCAAGCCAAAGATAAAACACACATAAAGCGACCATTATTTATTGTACATACAGATGTTTGCGGACCTATCACTCCTACAACTATTGACAACAAAAATTACTTTGTGCTTTTTGTTGATCAATACACTCATTACTGTGTTACATACCTGATAACATATAAATCAGATGTATTTACTGCTTTTAAAGATTTCGTTGCAAAAAGTGAGGCTAAGTTTAATTTAAAATTAGTCAATCTATATTGTGATAACGGTGGAGAGTATTTATCTACCGAAATGAAAAGTTACTGTGTTGAAAAAGGTATAACCTACCATTTGACGGTTCCTAGAACACCACAATTGAATGGAGTTTCTGAACGGATGGTCAGAACTATTACTGAGAAAGCTCGTTCTATGATAAACGGTGCTAAATTAAATAAAGTATTTTGGGGAGATGCAGTTTTAACTGCAGTTTATTTGATCAATATAACCCCGACAAAAGCTTTAAATAGTTCGAAAACACCATTCGAAATGTGGCATGACAGGAAACCGCAAATTAAATATTTAAAAGTTTTTGGCTCAACGGTTTATGTTCATAATAAAACCGGTAAAACGAAATTTGATGATAAATCATGGAAAGGTATTTTGTTGGGTTACGAACCAAACGGTTACAAAGTTTGGAACCCAGAATGCGAAAAACATGTGGTAGTTAGAGACGTCATTGTTGACGAGACTAATTTTCTACAGTCTAGGCCTATGCTTAGATCTGAAGAGAATATTGCAAATTCTCAAAATAAAACTAATACTAGTGACATTCCGAAATCAGTTAAGTCTCGAAACTCTGACAGTCTTAATAAATCAGATGTATCGAAATCTGATGAACACGTGTGTCTCAATAAAATTCGCAAATTAATCCATCAGAATAGAAACGAATCAGAGCAAGCAGTAGGTAGTTCTGAAAATTTTGAAAACACAGATAACAATCATGAACTTAGGAGGAGTGATAGATTAAAACATCTTCCCCCTATTTCTTACTCTGAGGAGGATGATGATTATTTAATGTGTGCTCATTCGATTTTATGTAAAGTACCATGTTCATATGAAGAGATTAAAACTCGGGACGATAGATCTCAGTGGGAAAGCGCAATTAAGGATGAATTAAATTCTCTTTTGAAAAATAATACATGGACTTTAGTACCTAGACCAGAAGGTAAAAATATTGTAGACTGTAAATGGATTTTCACTATAAAACATGATGAATTTGGAAAACCTTTAAGATACAAAGCCCGACTTGTTGCAAGAGGTTTCAGTCAAGAATATTTAACAGACTATAATGAAACCTTTGCTCCCGTTGCAAGAATAGCTAGTTTCAGATTTATAATTAGTTTTGCCAATCAATACAATTTATTAGTTCATCATATGGATGTTAAAACTGCTTTTTTGAATGGGGAATTAAAGGAGGAAATTTTTATGACAGTTCCTGAGGGTATATTAAATAAAAATAATTGTGTCTGTAAATTAAATAAATCGATTTATGGGCTCAAACAGGCTGCTCGGTGTTGGTTTGAAGTATTCGAGGCAGCATTAAAAAAGGAAGGTTTTCAAAACTCATCAGTTGATAGATGTATTTACATGTTAGATAATGGAGATATACGTAAAAATATATATGTCGTATTGTATGTAGATGATTTGGTGATTGCATGTGCTGAAATTGAAACAATGAATAATTTTAAAATGTATTTAATGACTAAATTTGAGATGACTGACTTAAATGAAATAAAACTATTTCTTGGTATCAAAATTAACAGGTCCGATGACAAAATTACGTTAGATCAAAGTGCGTACATAAAAACTATTTTGAATAAGTTTAATATGCACGAATGTAAACCTGTACATACCCCACTAGAAACTAAACTGAATTATGAAGCATTAAACTCTGATGAGAAATATAATGCGCCATGCCGAAGTGTTATAGGTTGTTTAATGTATGTCATGTTATGTACTCGGCCAGACTTAAGCTTTAGCGTTAATGTACTGAGTAGGTACACAAACAAAAATAATAAAGAACTATGGCAGTGTCTGAAGCGAGTATTAAGATATTTAAAGGGTACAATTGATTTAAAGTTAACATACAAAAGGTGCGACTATAATAACATCCTAAGTGGCTATGTAGATTCAGATTGGGGTGGTAATGATACAAAAGATAGGAAAAGTACAACTGGGTATTTATTTAAGCTTTTTGAGCAATGTACTATAACCTGGAGTACAAAGAAACAAATGTCAGTAGCGGCATCATCTACTGAAGCCGAATATATGGCATTATTTGAAGCTGTTAGGGAAGCTTTATGGCTCAAATCATTAGCAGCTAGTATAAACATGAATATTGTTAACCCAATTATAATATATGAGGATAATAATGGCTGTATAAGTATCGCAAATAATCCAACTAATCATAAGCGTACAAAACATATTGATATTAAATATCACTTTTCTAGGGAACAAATTGAAAATAATGTAATAAAATTAAATTACATTCCCACAGGTCAGCAGCTGGCGGATGCTTTGACCAAGCCATTACCTGTAATCACTTTTCAGGAAATGAGAAGCAAAATGGGTTTAGAATAAAATTACCTTATCTTAAGTGATTTTCTGATTAAATTCATGTATATTATTATAATTAAATTCATAATATGTTATTTAATTTACATTTACCTATTTAAGTAAATGAAATGGTCTGATTAGGGTTTTCTGGGTTTTCCCTGATCCTGCGCAACGAATGTTGGACCATTATTATGTAACTCCCAGATAATGCAAGGAAGAAATATGTTCCGTTTAGTTAGGTTACTTTTATTGATTTGTATAAAGGTGATTAATTTTTGAGGGGGCGTGTTGGTTTATCGTTACAAAAATTAATCGATACTTCAACGTTATTTTTCATAACCTGCAACCATAATGTTTTGAAGTAACGAACCGCCGCCATCTTCTTTTCATTCGTATTCCGACTGTGCTAGGAAGCGGACATGTGCTCTTCCTTGTATAAAATAATTAATTTAAATTGGCTAATATATTATATACTATGAGCATCCACTCAGTAAAGCCAACAAGTTGTTTCTTTCTTCCACATACCTTCCAATAATCAGAAGGTGGTGAAACAAGCCCTTAGTAATTTAAACAAAATTGTTTTAATATTGTTGCACAAGCATGGAGCAAGGAGTCCTAGTAGGAAATCATTCAGCTGGCTCAAGAAAAAAAGACACAAAACACCAAAACAAAGAGGCGAGGAATATTTAAATTATCGTTTTATTGTTTCTTTGTACTATTATACGACTCTAACTGTATTTTATCGGCAGTTATAAGATTCTGGCTACAATATGAATTTATTTTGTTTCAGTTATGAAATAAAGGAACCTGAACTGAACAATTTTGTCATTCATAATTCCATGCATTCATAATAACTCAAGATTTAATATATGGTTGTGCTATATATACATTTGATTTAATACAGTGAAAACATTATTTTATGCATACTCTGTGCATAAAATATAGGCCATAAGCGTTTTTTTATTTTTAGTATTATTGGACAAAATATGAATCATTTCTTTGTACATAATATGCTTTGAAAATAAACCAGTGTTTCAAAATGTATTGTGTCCATAAACCAGTTGTCGCGACAAACGGTCGCGAATCGCGATAAATGTAGATATTAACAATAAAGACTAAAAATATAAATCACTTAATCATTAAAGCTAGCAACACCGAGAATCTTAATTGCCGAGTCTTAAGCTTAGATTCTATGGTGAATTAACCCGCCTCTATGTTCGTAGAGAATTTATGGTTTGGTCGTCTATAGTCGCAAACACGTTTGAGAATGATTCTGCCGTACCGCCATTTTACAACGTGGCGGCGGCGCGTGTGGTTCGAGATTGGATAGCTGGTGGCGTGGCGACTAGAGTCCACGCCCCCTGGAAACTAAGGTTAGTGGTAGAGGATAAAGATTATTAGAGACTAGATTACTGTAGATAGATTTAAGTGTCGACTTCTGATCAGAAGGGGTCCCCAGAAAGCAGACCCGATTCATGTTTCCCCTCAGGTCACTCTATGATAGATTAGACGGAGCGCCCCCCCTGGTGACGTGGTCTCAGCGGGTCGCATCCGAGGGTTCCCAGATTAGAAACCCGATAAGAGATAGGCTGGAAGGTTGCTTGCTGTCGAGGCGGCAAACGACTTCCAGAAGGTTCCGAGATACGAACCCGATATGTGTTCCACTCGCTAAGAAGAGCGACTGCAGTGACCTGTGAGAGAGAGACCCCCTACTCCTGGGCTGAACTCGTCCTGAGACGAGTTCTGCCCGGGCATAATTTGTATTACAGGCAAGGTTGCGGCCGGCCCCCCACTTGAGTGATAACCATGGCGTCATCTAGGACCCACGCCGGGGTGCTGGGCAGATGAACAGACACCGCTAGGAACTTGGGTAAGTGCATAAACTACATGCTCACAATAATTCTTCACGGTACCTCCGGGTCTCGTCACCCGGATCCAGGCAGATTGTCACACGTGTAAAACTTGAGACAAAAAAGGAGGTAGCCGCGACATGGTGGAGGACTGAGGAGTGCTGGAATTTTAGCTGATAAATTTGTTAATCAGCTTTCGATAAAATACTTGAAAAATAAAATATAAAAAAAAGAGGGTGATACAAAAAGATTTGTGAGCATCGTTTATGCACTGACCTAATTTGCATGTTTCAACACGCATAGTTTTCAAAGATCATTGCAAATCTTAGTAAATTCTTTATTGCTTGTTTCTTTACAGCTGTGTAATTTATTTAGATATAAAAATAGAACATAAATGAATTTGCTGCCTACCTACATCCACAAGAAAAATTAATAATTATCTCTTAACTTGAACAAAAAGCGTATAAGAATACAGTATGAACTTCTTAAAAGAGTCAAACTTTGATAGGTACCACCTAGCTATATATAGTATACCTACATTCGACAAATCAAAAGGCCCATATACCTGTGCTATATACCTAGTATAGATACTAATCATTAATCTGTACCTAGTATAGGCAAGTGACTTTATCGGGTTGATTTCTGAATGTTCTGAATGCTGAACGAGTTTTATTAGATGTGTGCATATTCCAGAATGATGATCAAATGTGAATTAAATAGAATATTAATTTCTAAGAACAAACTGTGAAGTGAGGAAACAATATATAATAATAATAGTAAATTAACTACAAAATTACAGAGGCAGTAAATATAACATCACTCTGTTTCTTTTGTATCATGATTATTTGGGATAATATCACAATTCATAATAAAGTGAGACGATTAGTGTTTTACCATAATCATGATTTTTTAGTGGAACAATTATCACAAAAAACATAGAGTGATTTTCAAATGACTAAATTTAGCTAAAGGGTTTTGTTAAAAGAAAGTTTTTGGTTAAAAGAAATGAATGAACTGAATTTGTAAGAACATTATGTGCAACCATAGTATGTACCAAACAAGTACTAAGCATTTTAGTGGAATATTGAAATGCAAACAATGAATAATAAGATACTTAAATTACTTAGAGTTATGTATATAGATAGAAAAGAAAAGTGAATTAAAGTTGTTACTATGTATGACAGCTAGTGCGATTCCATGTGCACCAACTTGTTGAAGGAAGTCATGTCGTTTGATACCTAACTAATTACCTGGTTTGTTGTTTGATCCTATGAGTAGATAATAAATAGTTAACATTTGTATGCCTTAAGCAAGGACCTGAAACGATGGCACTGTACTTAAGAATTACCATTGTACATGTACCTATTCAAGCTTTGTCATATTTTCAACAATTAATAATGAATTTTGACTTGATTTGGTTGAAAGTTGAAACTAATATAAGAAAGAAATAACAAGGTGTGATGAATATTAATATAAATTTATAGCCTGTGTCAATAACCTGAGACCTATGTATATGATAAAGAACATTGACTTGTATCAATGTAAGTATTACCCGAACGGTACTTACAGTTAGTTCTGAAATATAGACCTACAATTCTAAAGGGTGTGTGATAATACAATTTTGTTATTAAATATTATTAGTGCTAAATTGTTATGTCAGTCAGTCATATCCTGAGGGCATAATTCAAAATAAGAACTTAGCTTTATGAGTTTAGATGATATACAGCTATGAGGAAGAAGTGTGAAAAATAAATGTTGAGATTCAAGAATATTCATGAAAGGTTTATTTGAATGGAGAGTTTGTCATATTCTGTCATAAGTATGTATCCCATTAAAGGATTAAAGCACAACGTGACCCTTTCGGCATACCTATGTGTGTACATTCATATCAAGGAGGAATCAAGCTCCTCAAAGACTGTCATACTATAATGTTAAATTCATAACCTAATAATGCAAACAGATGGTGGAAAATTAAATTATTAAATAAATGTAACGAGGTTTTTGATGAACTTCTAATTTATTTCAATACAATATTAACTTTAGTCTACAATAACAATAATTCCAAAATTTTCTTTGTTGTTGGTACTGGTGTATTATTGAGATAAACTTTCCCTAGATATCTTGATGAGGCGGCCAGCAAATTCCTTAACAATTGGCACAAAACTGGATAAATTTAACACGCCGGACATCGGTAGGCACTTTTTATCCAGCAAACGGCTTGTTTATTCATTCGTTGTTTACGATAAAAAACCTAAAAGCGAATAGAAATGTTTTAGTTTGTTTAATTAAATTAAATTTGATCAAATTTGATTGACAGCACAGAACACATTAATAAATTAACAGTGAGATAGAATATAGATTAATAAAATAATAATTACATAGAACCCACAGACTAGATAGCTTGTACAATTTATTATGCACAGACTATGTATGGTCTCTAGAATACAGTAGAAGCGGGTAACTTTAGGAGTGCGACCTACATTGTGAGTAGGGCTGGCTTACTCTAACGATAGAATAGCGTTACCAAGTCGAGAAATAAATAACGTTAATTACGATATGAAATATGAAATAAAATAAAATAAGTAACTTGAAAATTAACAGTATTCCGTAAAATAACAGCATTACCGTATATTAATGTTGAATAATATGGTAGATCTTATTTCATGCAAAGTTTATCCTTTACGCGTGTACGTGGGGATGTAACTCAGTCTAGACAGAGTATCTCTTTACGAGTCTATATACCCCTTAAGTATTTCTTTAAGTGAATAATAATTATTATGTCTTCTTTATAAAGAAACGAGCCTAGAAGGCCCGACCGCACCGAAGACGTCAACTAAACTTAGCCAAACTTAAATAATTAACTTGCTTGAAATATTTGTCTAGTAATATAGAGTACATATATAGATACGTGCAGCCAAAATAGATCAAAACCTCTTAATTATATTACACTTGATGAAAAGAAAATTGCGGAATTTGTCAACTAAGGCGTCTCAAGTAATAAGAACTCTTGATGACTTAACTAGCCTATCTCCAATGGTTATACAAGAATCAGAAATTATTATTTTTTCGAAATTACAAAACTTTATTAGACGGATTGAGTTTGGAATTAATAAATTAACCTTCGATTAAGCCATGATCCTGCGCCAGATGACATATCCGAAAATTCTACAGTACAGTTAGAAGAAGATATATAGATAGAATATGAAAAATAATAAAATGTATAGAGAGAATGTTAAAAATGATAAGATATAGATAGAATAGGTATTAAGAATAATAATAAGAATATTAAGATAGATTGCCAAGATTAAGAAAGAAACTAGAGTAACTGAGTGTGAGACTCAGGTTACTAGAGATGCAAACCTGAATACTAGAATTACAAGTTACTAGGATACCGAAGTTGAGTCTATCTGAGATTAAAGGTGATGTTCACCTCTGGACAACGTTTGGATTCAATTCAGTTTGAAAACTGACAAACAAAACTTAACCGATTTTGATAAACTATTATATCTAAAAGCATCACAGAAAAGTGAAGCAATTAAATTCGTGGAAGATTAGAAACAACAAACAAGAATTATAATATAGCGTGGACAACACTGAAAAATCGATGTAGCAAAGATAATCAGATAACTGACACGCACTACTCAGCACTGTAGTGAATAAAAGCTTCAACTGAGATAAATATCACAGAAGTGAGACACACACTTAATGAGATTGAACGACATCTTAGAGCGCTCAAGTCACTGGGCGAGAATATAAACCGTAACATCTACGTTTCCTGATTAGCGAAAATTCCCAAAGAAGATTTTAAAAGACAACTTGAGAGGATACCAGAAAACCAAGAGAAAAATGAAGAAAAACGAAAACCTAAAGGAACTTCCGTGCGATCTGTCACGAAGATCACTTTAATGATCAATGAAAAACATCAAAAATATTACCAGAGCGAAGGAGTGAACTAAATGATGAGCTTAGAGGAAGTATCTCTCTTCTTCTTCCTCAATAATAAGTGTTTCCGTAAAGGACACAACGCAAGAAAATGTGAAGAATATGGTATATTTTGTTCACTGCCTCGAGAAAGGATTACACAATAAGGCACTCTGTCCGAAGAATTGTCCAGAAGTTAATACAGAGCTAGCTAACGCGTTACTGTAATTAAATGCCAAAGACACTACTATACTTTAAACGGCGATAATTAAAGCTAAACATGATTGTGTAGAATTAGGATATTGGAAAAATAAAATTATTTTAGCCGATGATAGATCATTATCGACAAAATTGATATCATGACTAGAAATGACTATCATAATAATTATTGTAAATACTGAAAAATTAAAATCAGAGGAAACTTGTACTTAATAGATTCCCATTGAAGATGGATGCCATAAGAAGAGACCAATTTAAAACCAGTAGACGAATTATCTGTAGTTAGTATACTTAATAGAATGGAATAGAATGAAATTCTTATTGTTTGATTATAGGTGTCACAGAGTCATAAGTTTGCAAGTTACAATAAGCCTTGGTTATGACGATATCGAGAAATTTAATTTCAAAGATAAGATAATGATACAGATCTAGAGTTCAATAATTAGATTAAAAGAGTTAATACAATTTTTATATAAATTTCGATTTATTCACCATTATTGATGAATACAGTGATTTCTCCAAACAGAGAATCACCAATCAGAATTGCACATAATAGAAGTGACTACATTTGTTAAATACGACAATACAAATTAATTTATCAAACGATGATAAACCAAAGGTTAGAAACTCTATCAACAACATACATGGTGATCAACCTGATCACCAGCGTTAGTACCAACTAGGGTAACCAATAGACTGTTACAGAAGCTTTAGAATTATATGAAGATTCCAAATAAGAGAATGTAGTTCTAATTCTGATGAATTGATAACGCAAACTCAAGACGCATCAAAAAATTAACTTGTTAAGATATTAGGTTTTGATTGAGATTTAAAAGAGAAAACTTACTAAAATTAACTACTAGAATTAATTGTAAATTTGATTCTTATGCGAATACTAAACGAGAGGTACTAAGAGTGACTACTTCAACTAACGATTTGTAGATTTGTTGCACCATAAAATATTCTATTCGCTAAATTATTTCTTCAAGAACTTTGGAATAGAAAGGATAAAATAAATGGAAAATGCTGTCCATTTACTTTTACAGAACAGATGAAAAAAGAATGCTTACGCAGATAGTTAGATAAAATTAGAAAAATATAGAAAATATAGAGAACTTAGCTGATACATGGCAACTGTTTAGAATAACGATATTTAACTAATTTACTTTACTGACGCATTTCTTAAAGCTTATTCTGCGGCAGTATGTATAGTAATTGAGAACAAAACTAATTTTGTCATTGGAAAATAATGACTTGTACCTATAAAAATATCAAGACAATTTGAAAATTCCTCGGTTAGAATTACTTGAAGTATTGATTAGTCTTATAGATCTTATGCAAAACTTTCTTCCTGCTAAAGTAATATATCAATTTCTTTAGACCGTTAGTCAAATTGTAATCAAATGGTGCAAATCTTCTAAATTCCAATCACCATTTGTAGCAAGAACAATCCAAGAAATTAAATGAAATAAAGAATTGATTATAATACATTATTGATGCATAATCTGTCTGATATGTGTCTAGTTAATGAATAAACGATATTCTATTCTATTCTATTCTACATTAGGTTACATCACAATTAAAACCCAGCAGATGTAACAAGAAACTCTTAACATTTGTGAAGATAAAAGAAAAAAAATAGATAAGAAATATGGAGGTTCAGCTCAATATTTGTTACAAACATCCAATATTTGCCACAAAGGGCAATAACAAAAACAATTGGTTATTTTTTTTCTTTCTTCTTCTTTTTTTTCGTTGAGTCGGGAGGCTCTTCCGAATGAGTATGAAGACAACGAAGTAGAAATGAATAACTACCACAAATCATAACAGAAAATGAGGATAAATCAATAATCGAAATAATATAAATGTGAAAGAACGATAACTTGAAATAAAGCATTTAGAAGAGATTAAGAAATTACAAGAAGAACACTTCAAAGATGAAGTAAAAAGGGAGAAAGAAACAAACTTAAGTCGCAACTAAGGATTATTTCTTGATAGTGACAATAGACTAAGAGATAGAGTAAGGATGAGAAATGAATTAGTCTTTTGATAAAAGATATTCTATTTATTACCTAAAAGATTCTGAATTAACTAATGAGATAATGACAAAGAAACAATAGAAACTATCATGTAGATGTTAATCACACATTGAGTATTATTCGCGAAACATATTAGATCTCAGAAGGCAAATGGCAGGTACGAAAACTGTCGAAGAAATGTCCAACATGTGTTAAATATGGTACAAGGATCCTACAAACTACCATCGATACCTGAATTACCATCAGAAAGAGTTAAAGGAGAGCTATATCATTTTACCTTTGCAAGAATTGATTATCTTGGATCAGTTATGGTTAACAATGGAAACAGTACACAGAAAAATGGATTTGTTTGTTTACTTGTCTAGCGATACGAGCCATACACTTAGAAGTCGTTCAAGATCTCTTGACCGAAGAAGGCGTTCGAGCTTTAAGAAGAATAGTAATCCCAAAGGACTACCTACAATTAGCACGTCAAATAAAACGTTGAAATTTAATTTAATATCAGAAATCTTGGCGCAACCATATTAGATAGAAATAAAATTCGCTGGAAGTTTATTCCAGCTCTCGCATAAACAGCTAGTAGGTATTGTGAATTATAAAGAGAACATTACAGAAACAATGTCTAGAAAATTGTGAATTATCAGCAGTAATGAAAGAGATAGAAACCGGCAGATTGGTTATGGGAAAGTGTATAATAGATAGAGCCACATGAGAAGAACATTTAACGAAAAATAATCTCTACGAAAGGGGACCTTGTCAAAGGTTAGAATAGAGCTTTCAAGATCTGAGGATTTAAAGAAATATTTTCCTAACGCCACTTTGTTAGTTTTTGTGAAAGATGTTAGCACTCACATAAAGAACAAAGAGTTACCTCAAAATTTGAGCCTCAAGAAGGGCAAATAGTTTAAATAAAAGGGATCATAATAATCAAGAAAGCTGGCGTGTTGGAAGGATAACAGAACTCATAAGAAAGAAAGATAGATGCAGTAGAACAGCTAAAGTAAAAGTAGGAGATACCGAATTCATTAGATGCATTCCTTATTTATATCCATTGGAGATGGACGAACAAGAGGCCAATGTTTAGTTGACAAACCCAGACCAAATTACCTTATATACCTTCTGAACCTGTGATCAGGATATTCCTGAAGAAACAGCAGAAGAAACTTATGAAGCTTATAGCAGTGAAATTGATACACTGTAGAAGAGAAGTGATCATGCTGCACGAGAAATAATGAGACGATACTAGATAATTAATTTTATTGAAAGAGACTTCTTAGAGAAATGAAAATGACTTTTCTTCCGAGGAGCCAAGACCTAAGAGAGATAGTGGTTAAGGCTCTCGAGAAGATTAAAGAATAGACACAGAATCTTATCGTCCTGTTATAACTTCCGTTGGCGGGGAGTGTCGCGACAAACGGTCGCGAATCGCGATAAATGTAGATATTAACAATAAAGACTAAAAATATAAATCACTTAATCATTAAAGCTAGCAACACCGAGAATCTTAATTGCCGAGTCTTAAGCTTAGATTCTATGGTGAATTAACCCGCCTCTATGTTCGTAGAGAATTTATGGTTTGGTCGTCTATAGTCGCAAACACGTTTGAGAATGATTCTGCCGTACCGCCATTTTACAACGTGGCGGCGGCGCGTGTGGTTCGAGATTGGATAGCTGGTGGCGTGGCGACTAGAGTCCACGCCCCCTGGAAACTAAGGTTAGTGGTAGAGGATAAAGATTATTAGAGACTAGATTACTGTAGATAGATTTAAGTGTCGACTTCTGATCAGAAGGGGTCCCCAGAAAGCAGACCCGATTCATGTTTCCCCTCAGGTCACTCTATGATAGATTAGACGGAGCGCCCCCCCTGGTGACGTGGTCTCAGCGGGTCGCATCCGAGGGTTCCCAGATTAGAAACCCGATAAGAGATAGGCTGGAAGGTTGCTTGCTGTCGAGGCGGCAAACGACTTCCAGAAGGTTCCGAGATACGAACCCGATATGTGTTCCACTCGCTAAGAAGAGCGACTGCAGTGACCTGTGAGAGAGACCCCCTACTCCTGGGCTGAACTCGTCCTGAGACGAGTTCTGCCCGGGCATAATTTGTATTACAGGCAAGGTTGCGGCCGGCCCCCCACTTGAGTGATAACCATGGCGTCATCTAGGACCCACGCCGGGGTGCTGGGCAGATGAACAGACACCGCTAGGAACTTGGGTAAGTGCATAAACTACATGCTCACAATAATTCTTCACGGTACCTCCGGGTCTCGTCACCCGGATCCAGGCAGATTGTCACACGTGTAAAACTTGAGACAAAAAAGGAGGTAGCCGCGACACCAGTGTTTCAAAATGTATTATGTCCAAACAAATGGTTCAAAACATATTTTGTCCAATATTTATGCTTAATTAACTTAATAAAAAACTATAGAACACTATTTGTTTTTTTATTCAGACATGCTATATTATGCTTTATATTTAGCATGGTAAATTTATTTCTACATATAACTTTAAGAAAAAGGCATAAATTAAAAACGGCTATTTTTGAAAAATACACATTTTTGGACAAAATGAGTTTTGAAACAACGCTCCTCATTTCTCGTGCAGCATGATCACTTCTCTTCAATTTCACTGCTATAAGCTTCATAAGTTTCTTCTGCTGTTTCTTCAGGAGTATCCTGATCACAGGTTCAGAAGGTATATAAGGTAATTTGGTCTGGGTTTGTCAACTAAACATTGGCCTCTTGTTCATCCATCTCCAATGGATATAAATGAGAAACGGATCTAATTAATTTGGTATTTCCTACTTTTACTTTAACTGTTCTACTGCATATATCTTTCTTTCTTATGAGTTCTGTTATCCTTCCAACACGCCAGCTTTCTTGATTATTATGATCCCTTTTATTTAAACTATTTGCCCTTCTTGAGGCTCAAATTTTGAGGTAACTCTTAGTTCTTTATATGAGTGCTAATATCTCTCGCGAAAACTAACAAAGTGGCGGTAGGAAAATATTTCTTTAAATCCTCAGATCTTGAAAGCTCTATTCTAACCTTTAACAAGGTCCCCTTTCGTAGAGATTTTTTTCGTTAAATGTTCTTCTCGAGTGGCTCTATCTGTTATACACTTTCCCATAACCAATCTGCCGGTTTCTCTTTCATTACTGCTGATAATTCACAATTAGACATTCTAAAAATTGTTTCTGTAATGTTCTCTTTATAATTCACAATACCTACTAGCTGTTTATGCGAGAGCTGGAATAAACCTCCAGCGAATTTTGTTTCTATCTAATATGGTTGCGCCAAGATTTCTGATATTAATTTAAATTTCAACGTTTTATTTGACGTGCTAATTGTAGGTAGTCCTTTGTGATCACTATTCTTCTTAAAACTCGAACGCCTTCTTCAGTTGAGAGATCTTGAACGACTTCTAAGTGTATGGCTCGTATCGCTAGACAAGTAAACAAACAAATCCATTTTTCTGTGTACTGTTTCCATTGTTAACCATAACTGATCCAAGATAATCAATTCTTGCAAAGGTAAAATGATATAGCTCTCCTTTAAGTCGCTCCGGTAGTAATGCAGGTATCGATGGTAATTTGTAGGATCCTTGTACCATATTTAACACATGTTGGACGTTTCTTCAACAGTTTTTGTACCTGCCATTTACCTTCTGAGATCTAATATATTTCGCGAATAATACTCAATGTGTGGTTAACATCTACATGATAGTTTCTATTGTTTCTTTGTCATTATCTCACTAGTTAATTCAGAATCTTTTAGGTAATAAATAGAATATCTTTTATCAAAAGACTAATTCATTTCTCATCCTTACTCTATCTCTTAGTCTATTGTCACTATCCAGAAATAATCCTTGGTTTCGACTTAAGTTTGTTTCTTTCTCCCTTTTACTTCATCTTTGAAGTGTTCTTCTTGTAATTTCTTAATCTCTTCTAAATGTGTTTCTTAAAGTTCTTGTTCTTTCACATTTATATTATTTCGATTATTGATTTATCCTCATTTCCTGTTATGATTTGTGGTAGTTATTCATTTCAACTTCATTGTCTTCATACTCATTCGGAAGAGCCTCCCGACTCAACGAAAAAAAAGAAGAAGAAAGAAAAAAAAATAACCAATTGTTTTTGTTATTGCCCTTTGTGGCAAATATTGGATGTTTGTAACAAATATTGAGCTGAACCTCCATATTTCTTATCTATTTTTTTTTTTCACAAGTGTTAAAAGTTTCTCGTTACATCTGCTGGGTTTTAATACTGATGTAACATAATGTAGAATAGAATAGAATAGAACAGAATATCGTTTATTCATTGACTAGACACATATCAGACAGATTATGCATCAATAATGTATTAATAATCAATTCTTTATTTCATTTAATTTCTTGGATTGTTATTGCTACAAATGGTGATTGGAATTTAGAAGATTTGCACCATTTGATTACAATTTGACTAACGGTCTAAAGAAATTGATATATTACTTTAGCAGGAAGAAAGTTTAGCATAAGATCTATAAGACTAATCAATACTTCAAGTAATTCTAACCGAGGAATTTTCAAATTGTCTTGATATTTTTATAGGTACAAGTCATTATTTTCCAATGACAAAACTAGTTTTGTTCTCAATTACTATACATACTGCCGCAGAATAAGCTTTAAGAAATGCGTCAGTAAAGTAAATTAGTTAAATATCGTTATTCTAAACAGTTGCCATGTATCAGTTAAGTTCTCTATATTTTCAATATTTTTGTAATTTCATCTAATCTGCGTAATTATTCCTTTTTCATTTGTTCTGTAAAAGTGAATGGACAGCACTTTCCATTTATTTTATCCTTTCTATTCCAAAGTTCTTGAAGAAATAATTTAGCGAATAGAATATTTTATGGTGCAACAAATCTACAAATCGTTAGTTGAAGTAATCACTCTTAGTACCTCTCGTTTAGTATTCGCATAAGAATCAAATTTATAATTAATTCTAGTAGTTAATTTTAGTAAGTTTTCTCTTTTAAATCTCAATCAAAACCTAATATCTTAACAAGTTCATTTTTTGATACGTCTGGAGTTTGCGTTATCAATTCATCAGTATTAGAACTACATTCTCTTATTTGGAATCTTCATTTATAATTCTAAAGCTTCTGTGTAACAGTCTATCGGTTACCCTAGTTGGTACTAACGCTGGTGATCAGGTTGATCACCATGTATGTTGTTGATGGAGTTTCTAACCTTTGGTTTATCATCGTTGGATAAATGAATTTCTATTGTAGTATTTAACAAATGTAGACACTTTCTATCCTGTGCAATTCTGATTGATAATTCTCTCTTTGAAGAAATCACTGTATTCATCAATATGGTGAATAAATCGAAATTTATATAAAAATTGTATTAACTCTTTTAATCTAATTATTGAACTCTAGATCTGTATTATTATCTTATCTTTAAAATTAAATTTCTCGATATCGTCATAATTAAGGCTTATTGTAACTTGCAAACTTATGACTCTGTGACACCTATAATCAAATAATAATAATTTTATTCTATTCCATTCTATTACATTAAGTAAGTAACTACAGATAATTTGTCTACTAGTTTTAGATTTGTCTCTCCTTCTAGAATCCATCCTCGATAGGAGTCTATTAAGTACAAGTTTCCTCTGATTTTAATTTTTCATTATTAACAATAATTATTATGATAGTCATTTCTAGTCATGATATCAATTTTTGTTGATAATGATCTATCATCGGTTAAAATAATTTTATTTTTCCAATATCCTAATTCTACACAATCATGTCATGATTATTAATATTTTTAAAATTTTATGAGATTAATATTTTTAAAATTTTAGATTTTTCGACCCCAAACCGCGGCACCACAGCTCCGAAACGGGGTAATTGAGGATAATATTTTTTTCTTGTTTCCGCTTACAACTATCCTGTATTTTGACAGAACGGGAGTGGTTTTTAAAAATTCAACATGGCGGCTGTTGTGACGGCCATTTGGTTTGAGGTACGAAAAAACGCAATTTTAAAATTCAAATTTCTCACAGTTAACAACATCGGAGCGTTTCTACTTCTATCAAGCTATTGTATGTACAGACTTGAAGTATAGATTGGTGAAAAAAATACCCCATTTTTGGGGAAATTTCAAGATCTACCCCAAAAATAAAAAAATCGAAATACGAACTTTTTGCAAAATCCGAGTATGAGCAACTACGTATTTTACTTGTGCAAACGAAATTTGGATATTTTTATCGCCAGGGACAGGCAACACTGAAATTTATAAAAGAAAAAGTGGTTTTCGTGATACGGTCTATTTTCAGGAGTGATCATTTCGCCTGTGTGCGAGCGAGATGAAAACTTGAAACGTCATCAGGAGCGGTATCTCCTGTACTTAATGGCCGTTGCTCTTAGAAAATTAGATGGTGTGCAGGCGAAAGCTTTAAGGATCATCCTTGGAGCCATGAAATCTAGCCCTATTAATGCTATGCAAATAGAGTGCGTTGATCCACCTCTATGTTTAAGACGTCAATTTTTATCCGATAGGTATCTATTTAAAGCTATGCAATTTTCACATCATCCTTTACATGGTAAACTTCAACTCCTTTTGGAATCTATAGGCACCTGTTCGTACTGGTCCCATAAATCCCCTCCGTGTCTTATCAAAAGCTATCGAGTATTTTGCTCCATAAAAGCGCCGATTTATAGTTCATATTGTTATCCTATTTTCGATACTAAATATAATGCATTAATAATCTCTCCAGATGTTAGAATCAATTCAGATATTCCAAGAAACCAATTGGAAGCTCCTCAGTATGTGAACATATTAAAAGAGAATGAATTTTCCGATTTTCATTACATATATAGTGACGCTTCTAAGCATTCACCGGATGGTATAGTTGGGGTTGGAATCGTTCATTGCCAGTATAATATTGTCCAAAAAATAAAACTTCCGCCTGAATCGTCTGTATTTACTGGCGAATGCCTTGGTCTGCTTAAATCTGTGGAATACATTCTTCTTGCCAAACTGAAGAAATCCATTATATTCACGGATTCTATGAGTGCTCTGCAAGCTTTATCTAGTTTTCCATTCAAGTCTCAGATTAGCCATATTATTTTAAAAATTAGAAACCGCCTACTTACATGTTATGAAAAAGGCTATACAGTGGTGTTTTCCTGGGTACCAGGTCACTCTGGCATTTCGGGAAACGAACGCGCTGATCAGCTTGCTAACGAAGCTATTTCATGCGGAGATATGGCAGACTATTGTAACTGTACCTATGATTTGTGTGCACTGCCAAAACATTCCCTTCAGGAATCTTGGAGAGTGGCTTGGTCGATTTCTAGCCAGTCAAAGGGTAAAGCATTTGCTAGGATTCAAAATTCTATTCCGTCTAAGCCATGGTTCTCAAGTTTAAAGTTGAGCAGGAGAGTGACGTGTATCTTGACGCGTATGCGTTTGGGCCACGTTTGTTCTCCTGTTCAACTGGCGAAATTTGGAATTGTGAACAGTGATTTGTGCGAATGTGGTGGGGTGGGTGACCTGAACCATATTTTTTTATCATGCCCAAAATATAACCAGCATTCCTTTTACCAGGGTCTTATTCAATGTCTCATCCCTCTTCCTACTTCCGTTGACATCCTCTTGTCCTCTGATGATCCCCGTATATATAAACTTTTTTCCTCATACATACTCTTAAATGATATTAAGTTGTAAATATTATATATATTCTTGTTTATTAATTGTAAATTATCTTGTTGTAAATATTATATATATTCAATTTCTTTCCTTTCCTGATCCTTCCAAAATTTCGATAATTACCTAAAAATATTTTCATATGTAAATAAGTTTCCTCAGTTTTAAAAAATAAAATAAAAATAAAAGTCACTTGTATATAATCTATGGTCACTTGATACTGGCTCAATCGCTCCACGCGCGGAGCCATACACCGAAGAAGAAGAAGAAGAGTGACATGGTGACACCCCCCTGGTCGATAATATCGAAATATCGATATTGAGTTACCGATATCCATATCGATATCAATATCGATATTTTATTATTATCGCTCAACCCTAGATCAGAGGTGAATATGTATGTTTGTCGCTCTCTGTCACTCGTGCAGCGCCTGGGAACTCAAACGACCTCCTGTCACCTCATGGACTCCTGGTACGCGAGAGACGATTTTGGTGTCGCTTTTTCGTTTCATAGCGCTTAAGAAATTTCACTTCAAAAAATTACCACTTGTGAATTTGCCAATTTTCCCACTAATGTTGCAGTAGTGACGCAAAAATTTCGCTACGGTGATGTAGAAGTAGTGCAATAATTTGAGCCACGGATGACTTAGGCCGGAACCACACTTATGTGTCGTGGCGTGTTGTGGCGCTTACTGGCGTGACGGTGAGTGTGCACACTACTGTGTCGTGTCGTTGCGTTCAGAAATGAACAGTATATGGGTGAAGCCGCCAATTTTCCCACTAATGTTGCAGTAGTGACGCAAAAATTTCGCTACGGTGACGTGGAAGTAGTGCAATAATTTGAGCCACGGATGACTTATGTTGGAGTTTACCAAACTCGTTATTCAAAAAACAGTCTTAGGCCGGCCTCACACAGCCGGAATAAACGCCGGAATTCAGAATCTGAATTCAGAAAGCCCAGAAATGCATACAATTTCACTGTTCCCCACACACATTCTGATTTTTTCAGATTCTGAATTTTTCAGATCGATCTGACAAAATGTGTCTGAGCCCGGCCTCACACAGCCGGAATGATTCAGAATCTGAAAATTTCAGATTCTGAATCATTCCGGCTGTGTGAGGCCGGCCTTACAGTATGATTTCAAATATAATCTTTGAAGATTAAAAAAAACAAATTTTGTTTAAATGGGTAGATAAATTAAATAAAAATATAATTTCACAGTTTAATAAGTTATTACATTAATAATTACTACGTATTCGAAGATATTTTTAATAGAACCCCCGTAGATTGCTATTGCGCTGGAACCTTGTCACATATAGAACATTTGCGTGACGTTAGATGACACGAAAATATACAGTCAGCGACCAAAATTTGTGGATATAATCATAATTATTCATTACAAGCGGACCCCCGCGACTTCGTCCGCATGGATATAGGCTTTTATATAGGATCGAATTGGATCCCATAATCCTTTTTTGTACCTTAACTAAATGTAGCCTAAGTTACTCCTTATAACATCACCTATCTGCCATTGAAAGTTCCGTCAAAATCGATTCAGCCTTTTCAAAAATTAGCTGGAACAAAGAGACAGATCGAAAAACATAAATTTAAACGTACACCAGTTTAAAATAAGCCGTACGTTCAAAGATCCGGGTCCCGAGTTATTTGACCCCAATAAATATCTGTCATTTCGGAACTAAAAAACCTATGACCTTGAAATATTTACGGGACAATACTTAAAGTACTACCTTTCTAACAAAAAAAGAATGAGTTAAATCGAACTATGCGTTAATGAGTTACAGCTAAATACACGTTTTAACTTTCATCCCCTCTCCCAAGGGAACCGTGCTGAATTTCGGGATAAAAAGTATCCTATGTCCTACCTCGGAGTATAAACTCAAATCGTACCAAGTTTCATTCGAATCCGTTCAGTAGTTTCGGCGTGATGCGCGGCCAAGATACAGACAGACAGACAGACAGACAGACAGACAGACAGACAGACAGACAGACAGACAGACAGACAGACAAAAATGAAAAAAATTACAGTTTTGGCTTCAGTATCGATTATAGAATGCCCTCCAATAAAAATTTTCAAAATATCTTCTATGTACAGAATTGGATCTGTTACAGTTTTATTATATTATAGATTCAATACTCGATACGCGTACTCTGCCAACAGTTTTGTCAACGTCTATTTAGTGCTGACGTTACTAAAATGGCGGCCGGGCACAATACCAATTTGCGGGGCTTATACTATGTACCTATACTGAACTATCATTTTTTTCTGATAATTGTTTTTTTAAATTTTACAATGAATTTGTAATGTTTATACTCACTAAACATATACTTAACGTATTTTCCATATTATATTTATATTCTCATCATAGTTTTTATATTAACTTTAATACAGTACAATCCTTCTGAAACAAGTGTACCCCGATTATATTTTTTTGGTTTGTCATAAATCCTGAGTGCATCGTAGATTTCCGGTTCCCGTTCCCGCTCTCTTTTCCAACCTTTTACCTATTTTAAGGAAGTTTGCTATAGTAATCTACTTATAGCTGTAACTGAAGATTTCGGTTTTTTCAAAACCCCGTGGGAACTGTGGATTTTTCCAGAATAAAAAGTACTTAGCCTATGTGTTAAGTCAGGACATAATCTATCTCCATTCCAAATTTCAGTCAAATCGGTTCTGTAGTTGCGGCGTTAAAGAGTAACAAACATACACACATACAATATACACACACGCACTCACACACACACATACAAACTTTCGCCGTTATAATATTAGTGTGATAATTAATATAACATTAACAATATTGTAGTATTTTTATAAAGATTATGTTCCTTTTTATCGTTACTTAGTAACGTTACGATACTTTTAAGTTTTCAGAATGCAATTTTTAAAAGCAGAATTTGATTTTTTTCAAAAATCATCTACATGCTATTCCGAATCGAACGACATCTCGTTCATATTTTTCATAAGTGTACTAAATATATTTCATTTAAATGAACAGTGTTTTTATTTCTTTGCTGAAAACCTGTGGATTCCCCAATTTCATCGATTTTATTTTCCCTAAAATTGGGGACTTTCAGTTCGATTTTTGGGTAATCCCTAATAATCCAGACCGTGGAAGTCGGCAACGCTGGCCACGAGCCTTATTAATCTGTGATATTAATTATTAATCTGTGCATGAGCCGTGCGCGGGTATAGAGACACATTTGCCTGTCGTGTCGTGTCGCGTTCATATATACCTATAGCTTCTTGGTCGCGTCATAACCCCCACCACCGCTCTGGCCAAGAAGGTTAAAGTATAAACACTGGAGAATTGCGAACGCAAACAAAAAGTTTAAGCAAAGAAATTTGGCCTGAAATAGGTCTGGATATTTTTTGTATTTATCCTCAACTATTTAAATAGAATGTGTGAGGTGTGTATCCAGGTGAATGACCTTGTCTTCACTACATTGTTTTAGGCACAGTCTCCAGTGTCTACATAAAATATATAGTTATAACCTTCTTGGCTCTGGCGCAATCGGGTGCCGAGCGATCGGCGCCACGCTGCGACACGACACACCCTACAAGTGTGTCTCTAACCATACTAAATGTATGAAACCGATATTCTTCTGGCGCGTCACGACACGCCACGACACGTAAGTGTGTTTCCAGCGACACGGCCGGCCGTGTCGCTGGAAACACACTTACGTGTCGAGGCGTGTCGCTGGAAACACACTTACGTGTCGAGGCGTTTTACAGTTTATATCGAACATTTGCGTCGTATAAATGTATATTTCATTTCATTTATGTATAATTATAATCTTTATATATATATATATTAATTGCGGGAAAATGAGCAAGCGGGTCACCTGATGTTAAGTGATTACCGCTGCCCAAGAACATTTGCAGCACAAGAGGAACAACTAACACGTTGCCGGATTTTAAGGAGTTTGTTTAGCCTCCCCTTGAATAACCCTATTTCAAAGCTATGTGGAAATACCTCCAAAAGGAGTTGGTTCCGCAGTTTTTGGGCGGAAGGAATGAACTCGCGCAACGCTTGGTTGATGTATGCCAGTGATCTAAGCGGTGAGGATATTAGCATTTTAGGTGGCGTGCGATGCGGTGCTGGAAATAAGTAGGTGGTATTAGGTCGAATAACTCTTCAGAACATTTGCCGTTATAGAGACGATAGAATACGCAAAGGAAGGGAAGCTAACGTCCCTGCGAACCTCTAAGCCCTCCAATGAGCTGGTTAGTGGAATCTGGCCAAATGGAAGGACTTGGTATTGGGGTGCTCCGGCCCACAGGTGTGAGCAGGCCATATGCGGTCTGACTTGAGATTTATAGAACAAGAGCCTGTGTTCAGGCGTAAAGTAGCGCTTTGATCTGTAGAGTACTCCAAGCTTTTTGGAAGCTAATTTAGCTTTACCTTCCAAGTGATCCGGAATTGGACTTCATCCAAAATGTGGTCGCCAGGGATCCCAATGCTGTTGAAAGGGGTAAGGGGAGAGTTCTGAAAGAGAAGGGGTGTGGTAAAGGGGGTATTCTTAGCGATGAATGCGCAAACTTGTGTTTTTGAGTGCCCCATTCTGAGATCAGCTCAAAAAAAGAAGAAAAATGTCTCAATTTCAGACACAAGTTTGACTCTATACTCCTCCAGCTGTACGCGGGAAAGTTGTGCGTGGCCTTTGCATAGGGCTGCTCGACACGTGCTGTCATCCGCATAGCAATGGAATGTGTTGTCATACAGTATAATATCATTGATATGCATACTGCATACAGCATGAACAGTGTGGGCTATAGCACAGTGCCCTGTGGAACACCAGCTACTCTAAAAGAGGCATAGAATATTTAATGTTTTACAGACTACAATTTTATAAATTTATAAAGTTACTTATATAAAAAGATAATACAGGTATCTATCTAACATTATCTAGAGATATTTACACTGGAGACTGCATCTAAAACATTGTTGTAATGTTTTCGTCACAGTCTCCAGTGTCTACAATTATACAGTTATAACCTTCTTGACTCTGGCGCAATCGGTCTCGGGCAGTCGGCACCACGCCATGATACGACACTCCCTACAAGTGTGTCTCTAACCATACTAAATGTATGAAACCGATAGGCTTCTGGCGCGTCACGACACGCCACGACACATAAGTGTGGTTCCGGCCTTATGTATGTTGGAGTTTACCAAACTCGTTATTCAAAAAACAGTCTTAGGCCGGCCTCACACAGCCGGAATGAACGCCGGAATTCAGAATCTGAATTCAGAAAGTCCAGAAATGCATACAATTTCCCTGTTCCCCACACACATTCTGATTTTTTCAGATTCTGAATTTTTCAGATCAATCTGACAAAATGTGTCTGAGCCCGGCCTCACACAGCCGGAATTCAGAATCTGAAAATTTCAGATTCTGAATCATTCCGGCTGTGTGAGGCCGACCTTACAGTATGATTTCAAATATAATCTTTGAAGATTAAAAAAACAAATTTTGTTTAAATGGGTAGATAAATTAAATAAAAATATAATTTCACTGTTTAATAAGTTATTACATAAATACTTAACTACGTATTCGAAGATATCTATACTAATAAATAAAATTGAAGTGTCTGTCTGTAATATCGAAATAACTACCTCATATTAAGATCATATGGTTATTTGAACGATACTATAACCGAATCACACGTTTTTAAAATTTTTGTCTGTCTGTCTGTCTGTCTGTCTGTCTGTCTGTCTGTCTGTCTGTCTGTCTGTCTGTCTGTTTGAACGGGCTAATCTTTGGAACGGCTGAACCGATTTTGACGGGACTTTCACATACAAGTAGAGAATTAACCAGGGAGTAACATAGGCTACTTTTTTAACCGACTTTCAAAAAAGGAGGAGTTGTGTTTTTCTACCTATGTACACCGATATCTCCGAGATTTCTGAACCGATTTGCGTAATTTTTTTTTTAATCGATAGAAAAACATTGCGACACTATCCTACAAAAAATTTGGATTCCAACTCCTCAATCCTGATGCTGTAGGGGATCTGATCCCCAAAACTAATGGGATTGAGGCACTGTCGGTTATTTAAATTGATATTGGGGATACCAATTAAAGACTTTATTGTTGAATGACCTTGAGTAGGTACATGTCCAACTCCTCAACTCTGATGCTGTAAGGAATTGCATTCCGAAATCGTAAGGATCCCACGGATTTTTTCCGCTTTGTGGACGGGTTACTACTTACTACAGATAGGCTACTTTTTGTTCTGGGAAATCAAAGTTCCCACGAGATTTTTACAAACCTAAATACACACGGGCGAAGCCGTGGGCATCATCTAGTTTTGAATATAATCCCCGCAGATTGCTATTGCGCTGGAACCTTGTCACATTTAACATTGGCGTGACGTTGGATGACAGGAAAATATACAGTCAGCGACCAAAATTTGTGGATATAGTAATAATTAGCCCTCATACGCATTAGCGGTTGCGGTAGCGGTGCGGCTAGCCGCTTTCTATATTTTTATATGCAACCGCTCATTTTGTACGCACTAAGCGCTCGTACGCATTAGCGGTTGCGGTAGCGGTTGCATATAAAAATATAAAAAGCGGCTAGCCGCACCGCTACCGCAACCGCTAATGCGTATGAGGGCTTATTCAATACTCGATACGCGTACATACTCTGCCAACAGTTTTGTCAACGTCTATTTAGTGCTGACGTTACTAAAATGGCGGCCGGGCACAATACCAATTTGCGGGGCTTATACTATGTATACTGAACTATAATTTTTTTTTGATAATTGTTTTTTTAAATTTTACAATGAATTTACACATATACTTATCGTATTTAACCAAATTTTTATCATACTTTTTATATTAACTTTAATACAGTATAATCCTTCTGAAACAAGTGTACCCCGATTATATTTTTTTGGTTTGTCATAAATCCCGAGTCAATCGTAGATTTCCGGTTCCCGTTCCCGCTCTCTTTTCCAACCTTTATACCTAATTTTAAGAAAGTTTGCTATAGTAATCTACTTATAGCTGTAACTGAAGATTTCGGTTTTTTCAAAATCCCGTGGGAACTGTAGATTTTTCCAGGATAAAAAGTACTTTGCCTATGTGTTAAGTCAGGACATAATCTATCTCCATTCAAAATTTCAGTCAAATCGGTTCTGTAGTTGCGGCGTTAAAGAGTTACAAACATACACACACACAATATACACACACGCACTCACACACACACATACAAACTTTCGCCGTTATAATATTAGTGTGATAATTAATTAACAATATCGTAGTGTTTTTATAAAGATTATGTTCCTTTTTATCGTTACTTAGTAACGTTACGATACTTGTAAGTTTTCAGAATGTAATTTTTAAAAGCGGAATTTGATTTTTTTCAAAAATTATCTACATGCTACTCCGAATCCAACGACATCTCGTTCATATTTTTCATAAGTGTACTAAATATATTTCATTGAAATGAACAGTGTTTTTATTTCTTTGCTGAAAACCTGTGGATTCCCCACTTTCATCGATTTTATTTTCCCTAAAATTGGGGACTTTCAGTTAGATTTTTGGGTAATCCTTAATAATCCAGACCGTGGAAGTCGGCAACGCTGGCCACGAGCCTAATTAATCTGTGATATTAATTATTAATCTGTGCACGAGCCGTGCGCGGGTATAGAGACACATTTGTCTGTCGTGTCGTGTCGCGTCCATATAGCTTCTTGGCCAAGAAGGTTACAATATAAACACTGGAGAATTGCGAACGCAAACAAAAAGTTGAAGCAAAGAAATTTGGCCTGAAATAGGTCTGGATATTTTTTGTATTTATCCTCAACTATTTAAATAGAACGTGTGAGATGTGTATCCAGGTGAATGACCTTGTTTTCACTACATTGTTTTAGGCACAGTCTCCAGTGTCTACATAAAATATATATTTATAACCTTCTTGGCTCTGGCGCAATCGGTGCCGGAGCGATCGGCGCCACGCTGCGACACGACACGCCCTACAAGTGTGTCTCTAACCATACTAAATGTATGAAACCGATATTCTTCTGGCGCATCACGACACGCCACGACACGAAAGTATGTTTCCAGCAACACGGCCGGAAACACACTTACGTGTCGTGGCGTGTCGTGGCGCTTACTGTCGTTCACGGTGAGTGTGCACACTACTGTGTCGTGTCGTGGTGTACTCTGGCGTTCGCCGTTCAGAAATGAACAGTATATAGTGAACCTTTGCAGCGTTTAATTATAATATACAGGGTGTTAGGAGACCGCTCTCGGAAACGAAGACAGGTGATAGTACTGATGATTACTGATAAGATATCACTAAAAAAAACGTGAAAAAAAAAATTTTTTTTACAAAAAAAAAATTGCACTTTTTATGCAATACCTGTTTTGGAGGGTTAAACAGCCCTGTAATTGCAAAAAACTTATTTGCTGTATTTTGTAAAAGTTTGTTACGTAATTCTTGCGTGATTAAAATAAAATCAGCTGACGCTGGAGGTCAACGAACTTGATGTGACCTATTTCCTTATCGTTAGATACCTACGAAACCGCGGTCGCGCCGACGCCGATACCTACCCTATACGATTATGTTTAGGTAGTATAACAATAGCGCTAAGTTTTCGGTAGCGGTCTCCTTATACCCTGTATATAGCTCAATTACCACTCACTCACTGATTGACATAATTGTTCTCCTAGAAAGAGACAGAAAACGCTACAATGATGATGTTCGAATGCAGGAGAAAATTAGGGAAAAATTATGACATTTCAAAAAAACAAGATGGCGGCCGACGTGATTTTTGTAACTTTTTTGTTTTCCAACCGATTTCGTTAAAACTCGCAACTATTGAAGAAATTAGTTAACAATTAACAGAAAAAGTAAAAAAAAATGGAAAAACAAGATGGCGGCCGAGATTTAGATTTTTAAAATTTTTGATTTTTCGACCCCAAACCGCGGCACCACAGCTCCGAAACAAGGTATTTGAGGATAATTTTTTTTTTCTTGTTTCCGCTGACAATTATCCTGTATTTTGACAGAATGGAAGCGGTTTTTGAAAATTCAAGATGGCGGCTGTTGTGGCGGCCATTTGGTTTGAGGTACGAAAAAACGCAATTTTAAAATTCAATTTTCTCACAGTTGGCAACATCGGAGCGTTTCGACTTCTATAAAGCGATTGTATGTATAGACTCGAGGTATAAATTGGTGGTAAAAAATATACCCCACTTTTGGGGAAATTTCAAGATTTACCCCAAAAATAAAAAAATCGAAATACGGACTTTTTGCTAAATCCGAGTATGAGCGACTACGTATTATACTTGTACAAACGACATTTGGATATTTTTGTCACCAGAAACTGGCAACGCTGGAATTTATCAAAGAAAAAGTGATTTTCGCGACATGGTCTTTTTTCAGGGGCAATCATTTCGCCTGGGTGCGAGTGAGATGGAACATGTAAACGTCATCAGGAGCGGTATATCCTGTACTTATTGAAAAAATTATAAAACTATGTAAATTGTTTCTATAAAACGAGTTGGCGGCCATTTTGTATTGTTGTTGAGTGTTTTGAAAATTTTGATCATGTTTTTGAGGAAGTTGGCAACATTTTAGAAAGTTGACATGTATGAATCGATTGTGCAACTTAACCGGCAGTATCGAGGTATGTACACAGTGTTGCCACATTTAGGGTAGTTTTCGAGATTTCCCCAAAAATTTCCTCCTGTAAAATTTTGTATGAAAGTTTTTTTTTCACTAATGGTTTCACAAAGAAGACAAAAATTTATTCAGAAAAAAATATGGAGAGAGCTGATGATTGAGGGTTTCGGAGACGGGTGAAGGGCACGCTGAAGGTATTGAAGATAGGTGGGGGGTGCTCGAGCAAATGTCATTCGAAACGTCGTCCAATTAGGAGTGAACTGAAAAAAAATTCAAAATGGCTAAAAAAAGATGGCCGCCATACAAATTTCATCGGTATCCATTTCGGAGAGTATAAAAGATGGAAGAGTGGTTTTTTAGCAAAAGATGATCAAAATCCGAAGGTCTACTTGATGAATGAAAAAAAATTCAAAATGGCGGAGTTTATTTTTTCATAGAAAATGTATGGCGAATATTGACTGTGCAAGGCTATGCAAGGCTAGGCAAGGATGCGGTTCTTTGAAGAACTCTCAAGTAAAATATGGGAAGACATGTTAAGTTTAAGTGCAGGAGAGGAGTAGAGAAAAATTATGACATTTCAGAAAAACAAGATGGCGGCCGAAGTGATTTTTGTAACTTTTTTGTTTTCCAACCGACTTCGTTACAACTCACAACTGTTGAATAAATTAATAAACAATTAATAGAAAAAGTGGAAAAAATTGGAAAAACAAGATGGCGGCCGAGATTTAGGTTTTTAAAATTTTTGATTTTTCGACCCCAAACCGCGGCACCACAGCTCCGAAACGGGGTAATTGACGATAATATTTTTTTCCTGTATTCGCCCACAATTACCCTTAATTTTGACAGAACGAGAGTGGTTTTTAAAAATTCAAGATGGCGGCTGTCGTGGCGGCCATTGGGTTTGAGGTACGAAAAAACCCAATTTTAAAATTCAAATTTCTCACAGTTGGCAACATCGGAACGTTTTGACTTCTATGAAGCGATTGTTTGCATTGACTCGAAGTATAAATTGGCGATAAAAAAAATATCCCACTTTGGGGAAATTTCAAGATTTACCCCAAAAATTAAAAAATCGAAATACGGACTTTTTGCAAAATCCGAGTATGAGCAACCATGTGTTTTACTTGTACCAATGACATTTGAGTATTTTTGTCTTCGGAGACTGGCAACACTGGAATTTATCAAAGAAAAAGTGATTTTCGCGACATGGTCTTTTGTCAGGGGCAATCATTTCGCCTAAGTGCGAGCGAGATAAAAAATTAAAACGTCATCAGGAGCGGTATATACTGTACTTCTTGAAAAAATTATAAAACTATGTGAATTATTTCTATAAAAGGAGTTGGCGGCCATTTTGTATTGTTGTTGGGTGTTTTAGAAAATTTTGATCATATTTTTGAGGCAGTTGGCAACATTTTAGAAAGTTGACATGTATGAATCGATTGTGTAACTCAACCGGCAGTATCGAAGTATGCACACAATGTTGCCACATTTAGGGTAGTTTTTGAGATTTCCCCAAAAATTTCCTCCTGTAAAATTTTGTATGAAAAATTTTTTTTTCACTAATGGTTTCACAAAGAAGACAAAAATTTATTCCGAAAAAAATATGGAGAGAGCTGATGATTGAGGGTTTCGGAGACGGGTGAAGGGCACGCTGAAAGTATTGAAGATAGGTGGGGGGTGCTAGAGCAAATGTCATTCGAAACATCGTCCAATTGGGAGTGAACTGAAAAAAAAATCAAAATGGCGAAAAAAAGATGGCCGCCATACAAATTTCATCGGTATCCATCTCGGAGGGTATAAAAGATGGAAGAGTGATTTCTTAGCAAAAGATGATCAAAATCCAAAGGTCTATTTGATGAATAGAAAAAAAATTCAAAATGGCAGAATTCATTTTTTCATAGAAAATGTATGGTGAATATTGAATTGCCTTTGATGCGGTTCTCCAGCGAATTCTCACAGAAAAATATGCGAAGACATGATGATTCAGGGTTAGTAAGATGGTTGGGGAGCCCGGGAAGGGTATTGTAGATAGAAAAGGGCTGCTCAAACAAAAACAAGATGGCGGCCGACGTGAATTTTTTTTACTTTTTTGTTTTCCTACCGATTTCGTTAAAACTCGCAATTCTAGAAAAAATTAGGAAACGATTAAATAGAAAAAGTAGAAAAATTTAAAAAACAAGATGGCGGCTTAGCTGTAGTCTTTCAAATTTTTGATTTATCGACCCCGAACCGCGACGCCACAGCACCAAAACGGGTTAGTTAGGTTCAAATTACTCACAGTTGACAACATCAGAGCGTTTCTACTTCTATGAAGCTATTGTATGTACAGACTTGAAGTATAGATTGGTGAAAAAAATACCCCATTTTTGGGGAAATTTCAAGATCTACCCCAAAAATTAAAAAATCTAAATACGAACTTTTTGCAAAATCCGAGTATTAGCAACTACCTTTTTTACCTGTACAAACGAAATTTGGATATTTTTATCGCCAGGGAGAGGCAACACTGAAATTTATCAAAGAAAAAGAAAAAAAGAAAAAAAAGAAGAAAAAGAAGAAAAAGAAAAAAAAGAATTATATTTACTACAACATCTTTTCAATTAACTTTATCCGTAAAATGAGTATTTTCCCCGATAGCGGCATTTAAAATAGACCAAATCTTAAAATTTCACTTTTTCGGAATTAATTGTCAATTTTTGGAGAGCTGTATCTCAGCAAATATTGAATTTAAAGAGCTAGTTTTGGTCTTAAATTGTAGCAATTTTAATCTTCTTTAAAAACGTATAGAATTTTTTTTTTTTTTAAACCCATAGTTTAGGACTTATATTGAAAAAACCAAAAGTAGTGCAAAAATTTCGCGGTTTTTCGAGTGCTGCAAAGTTAGCACAGGTCTTTCGAAGCTGCAAAATTGGATTTACACTACTGGTAGTGGTCCTAACAACATATTAAAAAATCAGAACTAGCCGTTAGTTTGCGATTTTAGCCACTTTTGGAGTCAAAGACTGCACTAAAAACACTATGACAGAATACAAACAAAATTAAACACTTCACAAGATATTACAACAAAAATGACGAGGAATATAAATGCAAAAACCAAGTAAACAACAAGTACAACACAAAAACAAAGTAATTGGATGTTGATTACTTTGTTTTTGTATTTAAAATGCAGTTGCTTGATTTTTCATTTCGTGAAACGATCCCAGGTAAGGTGTTCTGAATGTAATTACTTTGTTTATCACTAGGGCAGCCGAGTTAACCTAGTGTTGCTTACTACAAAATTTAATTTCCCTATTTTTCATGAGATTCTGGTCGATCTATACATATTTTCCAATTTTTCATGAGATTCTGGGCTACCTATAGCTACTTATATAGGTTCTGTGCATTTGACAATTGACATTAAAAAAAAAAATTAAAAATAAGGCGCCAAATTATGAAAATATTTTTATTTTTTATGTTGGTATTCATGCTCTTCTAAAGATTACGATTGGACGCGATAAGATTTTATTGTTGTTTTTATGGTACAACTGGTGGCTTGCCGCCTAAATTTCAATTTTTGTTTATGATTTTACGTATTGTTGGCGGGAAAAGCTTCTGTAATTGTACATTTTAGCGGGAATCCATCACCAGTGTGCTGTGTGACTGTGAGCCGCTGTGGTGAGCCGTGAAACAAAAGAATAGTTTAATTCAATTATTAAAAGTGTAAAAGAAAGGAAAGGGAGGCCTTGAAGGTAAATATTTGCATGTTTTTATAAGTAAACATAGAAAACATCAAATCTATAGTAAAAACATAGTTTTGTAGTAATCTAATAAAAGTATAAATACATAGCTGGTAAGTAGGTACATAGGTAGTGAAGAGTTCAGCAAAATTCACTGATTTGGCAGAAACTGACTAACTATATTCACTATATAGTTTGTGTAGTGATTAAGTGTGTACAAATATAGTATGTAGTATTATTATGGTCTTACTAATTAGTAATTATTGTGCTAGGATAAAATAGGTACTGAGACCGTAGGTACATGTTTAAGTTATCTGTTTTTAACCCCCGACGCAAAAACGACGGGGTGTTATAAGTTTGACGTGTCTGTGTGTGTTTGTCTGTCTGTAGCGCTCAAACAGGTGGATCGATTTGAATGCGGTTTTTTTTTGTTTGAAAGGTGAATTAGTTGAGAGTGTTGTTAGCTATGTTTGATAAAAATCGGTCCAAGATGGCCGCCGCTACAAAATTGCGGATTACATATTTTTTCACAACTCCCTTAATATGGGTATCAAATGAAAGGGCTTGATTAGTAGAATAGCACTATTGCAAATCCAAGATGGCCGCTGCCACAAAATGGCGAATGTCGGGGATTTTTAAAATTTTTAATTTATACTTGTTGAGAGTTCGCGTAGTGTCACAGTTGGTCCGTGCTACAACCGGAGGCCAACCTCGACGGAGATGCAGGAGATATTACAGTGCACAAGTGTGTCGCTCTATTCCCTCGTTTTCACAGTCCGATGGGCATTCCTTATCACACATTCCTGCACTATAATATCTGCCGGTTGGCTAGTCTCTGCGTCCGTCGAGGTTGGCCGCCGTGGCAGAAATTCGGTCGGGAGGACATTATTACAAAAGATTACAAAGCCCGCATAGGTACATTTAACATTTGAACCCTTAAAGCTTTAGTTTCGAATTTAGAATTATTAGTTCAATATACCTAGGTAGGTAAGTATATTGCTGCCGTACTGTGATATGAAAACCTTCAATGGACAAAAATATGTCATATAATCTCAGTGGCTTTCGTTTTTAACCGATTTCAAAAAAAGGAGGTCATCAATTCGACACGTATACTAACAAGCTATAATTTAAAAATTAAATAACCCGACTGCCATGCTAAAAAACGAACTAAAAAATTAATAAACTACCACCGTACCACTTACAGTGTAGTTGTTATTTATTTTGTTTTTCATGATTTGTCACTCCAAATTGATTTAAAACATATAGATTGTATACATTCTCGTACTTGCCTTTTAAAGCCCTTTATTTTGATACCCCACTCGAGGGTCTTGAAGAAAAAAATTTTTTTCAGCCCGCACATTAAAGTGCATAACATTCGCCATTTTGATTTTTTATGAATTTTATGTACCCAGTAACATTTGCGCCGTCAAGACAAATCTAATGACTTATAATTTATCAAAATAGGTTGAGCCGTTAAGTAGTTACGAACTGACATAGGAAACGGTCATTTTCTACGATTTATCACTCCAAATTGTTTCCAAATATATAAATTTATACATTTTCGTATTTGCCTTTTGCATCCCTTTATTTTGATACCCCACTCGAGGGTCTTGAAGAAAAAATTTTTTTTCAGCTCGCACATTAAAGCGCATAAAGTCCGCCATTTTGATTTTTTTTTAATTTAGGTACCCTATAACACTCGCGTCATTGAGACAAATCTAATGACGTATCATTTATCAAAATCCGTTGAGCCGTTGATTAGTTACAAGCGGACATAGGAATGGACATACATACACACAGGTGAAACACATATACCCAGTCGGGTAAAAAATGGAACGGAACTGCAAAATATTCATAAATGATAATAATTGATCTATAAGGGTTTCCAAGCAAATATACAATATTTGTTATGTATATGTATATAGTTATATATATATAGTTATGTATATTTGTCCGCGGATTTCTCCGAAATTACGGATTGTATTTATGGCCATTATTTTTTATTGGCGTTTGTACATTGAGTTTATCTTTAGGGAACAGTGCAAGTTGCATCAATATCGGTTGAAGATCCGAGAAATGGGGAAATCGAGGGTTTCAGGATGATGATATAACACACCTAGTTCGCATGTGCGATATCTATACTTAATATAATAAAGCGGAAGAGTTTGTTTGTTTGAACGCACTAATCTCAGGAACTACAGGACCGATTTCAAAAATTCTTTCACCGTCGGATATATACGTGATCCTTGAGTGCTATAGACTATATATTATGTACCACGGGCGAAGCCGGGGCGGACCGCTAGTTATGCATAAATGTACCCGTATTTCACTACACACTGGCACACAGATTTCTCTGAGATTGCTGGACCGAAGTTGGTTTAATTATATTTAAAATATAGCTTGTTTCAGGTTATACACGTGTGGTCATAGGCAGGCATGTCTCGGCAGCTGCGCAAGAAGCCGCGCATCAGCTACGCGGAACTCGACGAGCCCAGCCCCGACGAGTATGTCTGTGAGTACAACTAACACTTCACTGTCACATGTCTCGGCAGCTGCGCAAGAAGCCGCGCATCAGCTACGCGGAACTCGACGAGCCCAGCCCCGACGAGTATGTCTGTGAGTACAACTAACACTTCACTGTCACATGTCTCGGCAGCTGCGCAAGAAGCCGCGCATCAGCTACGCGGAACTCGACGAGCCCAGCCCCGACGAGTATGTCTGTGAGTACAACTAACACTTCACTGTCACATGTCTCGGCAGCTGCGCAAGAAGCCGCGCATCAGCTACGCGGAACTCGACGAGCCCAGCCCCGACGAGTATGTCTGTGAGTACAACTAACACTTCACTGTCACATGTCTCGGCAGCTGCGCAAGAAGCCGCGCATCAGCTACGCGGAACTCGACGAGCCCAGCCCCGACGAGTATGTCTGTGAGTACAACTAACACTTCACTGTCACATGTCTCGGCAGCTGCGCAAGAAGCCGCGCATCAGCTACGCGGAACTCGACGAGCCCAGCCCCGACGAGTATGTCTGTGAGTACAACTAACACTTCACTGTCACATGTCTCGGCAGCTGCGCAAGAAGCCGCGCATCAGCTACGCGGAACTCGACGAGCCCAGCCCCGACGAGTATGTCTGTGAGTACAACTAACACTTCACTGTCACATGTCTCGGCAGCTGCGCAAGAAGCCGCGCATCAGCTACGCGGAACTCGACGAGCCCAGCCCCGACGAGTATGTCTGTGAGTACAACTAACACTTCACTGTCACATGTCTCGGCAGCTGCGCAAGAAGCCGCGCATCAGCTACGCGGAACTCGACGAGCCCAGCCCCGACGAGTATGTCTGTGAGTACAACTAACACTTCACTGTCACATGTCTCGGCAGCTGCGCAAGAAGCCGCGCATCAGCTACGCGGAACTCGACGAGCCCAGCCCCGACGAGTATGTCTGTGAGTACAACTAACACTTCACTGTCACATGTCTCGGCAGCTGCGCAAGAAGCCGCGCATCAGCTACGCGGAACTCGACGAGCCCAGCCCCGACGAGTATGTCTGTGAGTACAACTAACACTTCACTGTCACATGTCTCGGCAGCTGCGCAAGAAGCCGCGCATCAGCTACGCGGAACTCGACGAGCCCAGCCCCGACGAGTATGTCTGTGAGTACAACTAACACTTCACTGTCACATGTCTCGGCAGCTGCGCAAGAAGCCGCGCATCAGCTACGCGGAACTCGACGAGCCCAGCCCCGACGAGTATGTCTGTGAGTACAACTAACACTTCACTGTCACATGTCTCGGCAGCTGCGCAAGAAGCCGCGCATCAGCTACGCGGAACTCGACGAGCCCAGCCCCGACGAGTATGTCTGTGAGTACAACTAACACTTCACTGTCACATGTCTCGGCAGCTGCGCAAGAAGCCGCGCATCAGCTACGCGGAACTCGACGAGCCCAGCCCCGACGAGTATGTCTGTGAGTACAACTAACACTTCACTGTCACTCTCATCAATGTCACTAAGTACATAATATAAAACATAGATATTGGCCGCTGGCCAATGTATCAAATCGCAGAAGCCAGCGGTCTCCAGATGCTTCTGAGATATTAACCTTGCATATAGCTTTTATATTATAATGTATTGTGTTTACCTACGTCTTATTTAAATGTGAAACAATTTAAATAAAGGAAAAAAAAAACATAGATATAAAACAAGCAGCATCAGACCGTCAACTGTCAAGTGTTGAAATGGTACAAACGAACAAGAGACCTATCGGGAGATCCAGCAGTGCACGTCTATTGGCTGATGATGTTGTACAAAGTTTATATCACGATTGTTCGCGGCAAGTCAAATCTGTTTTTCCTTAGCTGTCTAAAAAAAGGTGATCTGCTCCCTTTTCGCAGAAACGCGTTTTAAGCGCTGTACACGGCACATCTAAGTAGGACGCTCCGAAGCAACGCGCAACGAAGCCATGATTTAACGGAAAATACAAATACAAGAATGTCTAAAACGCTGGGATAATAGCGTCGCTTACGCGTTTCTCTTAGAAGTTTTTTGCGAGTTATTTACCCTAGACAGCTAAGGAGAAACAGATTGTAGCTACCTATGCGTAGTCAGTATGAGCCGCGTGACGCGTCGACCGGGAACCGAACCCGCTGTGCTCCATCTACTGATGGACTGTCCTCAGCACGAAGCGGCCCGGGAGGACCTACAGCAGGAACTGCGGATGAGGCTGTGCAGAGAGTCCGTACCCACCATACTGGGCGAAGCCTCTTCTCGACATGCATTCCTGTAGTGCTAACATGCGACACACGAGAAAATTATCTCTTCACTTTTTCTCGACGAATACAATAGAATTTGACGAGAAAAAGTGTAGAGATAATTTTCTCGTGTGTCGCATGTTAGCCCTGGTGGAGTACGCAAGCAGAATAGCGAGAATTGCTATTGCCAGGAACAGAACAGCCGATAGAGATGCATAGTGCCTCTTATATCGTTGGCATATATAGATGGCACTTGCATATAAGTCGTGTTGTTCTGCTCCTCGCAAAAGCCAGAACAGTCTCCTATTCTGAGCACTCCGGGCTCCGAGCTTTCAAGCAAGACCACACCTTCAGTAGTTTAGTAAAAAAGTATTAATAAGTAAGTATATTTAAGATAATTTTTGTATAAGACGAAATGTAATGATAAAAGTATAAATAACTAAATAAAAATTAGAAACATAACTAAAAACGAGTAGGTATAATAAGCAAATAACGACCCTTTTAATGAAAGGGGACACCCTGTTATAAAAAAAAACCCGCTGTGGTCTGTTGCAGTCTGCACGCAGTGCGGCGACTACGTGTATGAGTACTGCTGCGTGCACGGCGCGCTGCTGGTCGTGCCCGACGACAAGGTGCGTGCTCACACTGCCTCGTGATCCCCCACCGGCCCACTGCTGGGCGCGGGGCTCCACCACGCCGGCCGAGTGCGGTGCGGTACACGAACACGACGCATGACAACGTATTGGAGAACTCTGTTTTCTTTCACCGTTAAAGCGAGTGATATTCAATTGCTTAAAGCGCACGAATGACTTTGAAAAGTTGAGATGCGCGCCGGTAATCGAACTCGGTCCCTCCGAAACAACGAAATTTTAACCACTAGACTACCTACTTAGGGGGAATGTGGTATGAAAGAGCCAAGTTTTGAAAGAGCCACTATGAATTTCGCGGTAGTTTTCGAACGAATGATTCATGAATTATAATTTTAAGATAGCTACACTGACTAGATGTCACCCACAAACATTTGACACTTCATCTATACTTCTATACTAATATAATAAAGCGGAAGAGTTTGTTTGTTTGTTTGTTTGTTTGAACGCGCTAATCTCTGGAAGTACCAGTCGGATTTGAAAAATTCTTTTTGCATTTGGTACTCCGATTTCTGGGGAAGGTTATAGGCTATTTGATATCCCTAAAGTTCTCCCCTAAGGGGGTAAAATGGGGGTAGAAAGTTTATACGAAAGTCCTATGTTTTTAAAGTTACAGACTTGAAAATCGGGATTTAGATTATTAGTTATAAATAATAAAAACCTGTATATTTTATTTTGAAAAATCTTCCCTTAAGGGTGGTAAAATAGGGGATGAAATATTTTATGTGAATATTTAATTATATTATTGTTATTATCAACTTGAAATTTGGAAGGTAGGTTCATTCTAGGGCTTAGATATCAGCCTAGAAAAGATTTCACGAAAATCCTCCCCTAAGGGGGTACAATGGGGGTAGGAAGGTTATGTTTTTGTAGTTACAGATATGAAAATAGGCATTTAGATTATAGATTTTAAATAATAAAAACCTATATAAATTATTCTGGAAAATCTCCCCTTAAGGGTGGTAAAATAAGGGATGAAAGTTTTTATGTGAAGTTTTAATTACTGTTATTATTAACTTGAAATTTGGAAGGTAGGTTTTTTCTAGGGCGTGGATATCAGCCTAGAAAACATTTTACGAAACTCCTCCCCTATGGGGGTAAAATGGGGGTAGGGCGGTTATATGAAAGTTCTATGTTTTTGAAGTTACAGATACGAAAATCGGCATGTAGTTTTAAAAAGTAAAAACCTATTTAAATTATTTTGGTAAATCTCTTCTTAAGGGTGGTAACATAGGGGATGGAAGTTTGTACAGGGAAGTTTGAATTATTGTTATTATTAACTTAAAATTCGGAAGTTAGGTTCTTTCTAGGGGCCTACCCCCTAGCTAAGAAAAATTTGACGAAAATCCACCCCAAAGGGGGTAAAATGGTTTACTTATATTACGACATCAGTTTATGAACTTAAATATAATAAAACAGGGATCCTGTACTAATTATTATCGGGCATAACTATAGATTGACGTGATTTTTTTGCAGTTGCATTTTTTTTATTTAAAGACCTGGAGAGTGACAGGCTACTATTTTATCCCGGGAAAACAAAGGGTTTCCGTGGGACTTTTAGAAATGTAATACCGCGGACGAAGTCGCGGGCAACAGCTAGTTGAAAATAAATGTGGTCGGTGCAACGTACTAAAGATTTCGTCGTCCTAAAGTAAGTTTTTGAGTACATTTTATTTGTTTTTTGACGTTTACAACTATCAATCTAGCAGTAATATGATTACACTATAACTTTATGGATACTATGGCCTTTCAATAGCATATTTATTTTTCGTGTAAAGTTTTGATTTCGTACTACTTTTTGAGATTACATTTCTTAGGAGAATATGTTTTGAAAGAGCTGGGCTACTGTGCTATGAAAAAGCCGGCTCTTTCATAACCGGCTTTTTCAAAACTTATTTTTCATTACAATTTAAAACCTATATTTATTAATTATATGAATAATTACATTATTTTTTTAACCGACTACCAAAAAGGAAGATATTCTCAATTTGGCGCGTAATTTTTTCTATGTATGCACATCGATTTCTCTAAGTTTTCTGCACTGATTCACGTAATTTTTAACCGACTTCAAAAAAGGAGGTTCTGTATTCGACCCGTATGTATGTATGTATGTATGTATGTATGTATGTAAGTATGTTCGCGATTATCTCCGCAACTAATGAACCGATTTTGATGATTGTTTCACTATCGTTATCTACATACTTTCAAGAAGGTTTTAGTATACAACACATCGAGTTATCATTCTTACGTACGAAGTTATAAGCATAAATGTACACATATGTCACTAATATGTTCTCTGAGATTGCCAGACCTATTGCTGAAGTCTGATAATTATAGCTATTCTGTCCAAAGACTTCACTCTGCTACGCCTACGTAACATTGACCTTTTGCAAAAAGTTTTGGGCCGAAGTCAGTACAGTTGCATATAGAGTGATTCCTTGGAGTTTGTGCATGGTTACGTGTATTTCCATTCTATAACAAAGCCAAACCGCAAGGGTGTAAAACTAGTCGCGTATAGATTGTAAATTACGGTCTATCCAAATTATACAAGAGTTTTACGCATACAAACTAATCTTGTATAGATCAGAAGTTAGGTTAGGTTGGGTTAGAACATAATAAAACCACTCACCTATAGTATGACACATAAAATGTATATGTCACACGATATTTAATAATAATTAATAATATATATGTCATAATCTATTTTACATAGTTCTCATTTATATTATTATTATTATTACCTAATATTATAAAGAAAACAAATCACTAAAAAGCATAAAATAATTTTTTTCAAAGAAAAATGAACCGACTTCAAACGAATCGAACAAAAAAGTTTAAAATAATTTTTTATTCATTTAGATTGACGATTAAACTACCTAACTCAAATGATATATAATTTTTTGAAGTCGGCGCCAAACCACATTCAATTCGTGTAAGTAAAATCAGAATATCCACTTTTGAATGCGAGCGCGGTGAACCTAGTCGCGGAGGGTGAGTCTGGGACCCGGGGGGCACATTTTCGACTTGAAGTGAACTTGAAGTCATTTGGCGCCGACTTCAAAAAATTATATATCATTTGAGTTAGGTAGTTTAATCGTCAATCTAAATGAATAAAAAATTATTTTAAACTTTTTTGTTCGATTCGTTTGAAGTCGGTTCATTTTTCTTTGAAAAAAATTATTTTGTTAATCATTAGAAAAGTTTGCTAGGTGGTCTTATCTAAAAAAAAATTGACTACAACTCCTCAATCCTGACTTCAGAAAGACTGACGGGTATAATAATTATAAGAAAACGAAGAATGAGCAACGTTGCCTTACTTCAACATGCTTATATACAAACAAAATTTATTTTTATACTTTGTAGTGAAGTTTGAAGTAGAGGTTTTCAATAGAATTTTTGTTATGATATTTTACTTTAGGTACCAAACAATCTGAAAGAGCTAAAAAGAAGCGTAAAAGACCTGCAGCATCTATAATTGAGGAAGCTGTACGTAAAGTGATCAAGAAATGACAACCTATAAATAAACTGCCCTTTTCTTTAATCTTTTACGAGCTTATTTAGCTAAGATAGTATAGAAAGTGAAAATTATACTAAAAGCAATCAAGAATGGTATCAATGTAAAATTTGTAGCGGTTAGGCACATGAATCCTGTGGCGTAAAAGGGAGGTTGCATTATTTTTGCCAAAAAGTTTTTTTATTCATTTAAATTTGTTTTTGTTTTGAATTCTGTATTTCATTGTTTTTTTTCTTTTTTGATTTTGAAATCTTTATTACTTAATATTTTTAATGAACAGACATTAGTCCTTAAAGAGACAAATATAGAAAGTTGGCAGATATTGGTCTCAAATGGAGAATTTTGTGATTTTCTTAGATTTAAGTAAACAGTTTATTTCAAGATTGCATTCTAAAAACATTTATTATAATAATAATAAATATCTTCAATAATACAGGGTGACTGGTAACAGGATACATTCCTTGCAGGGGCTTAAAGTAGAGCTCATTTGCAGTAAATTTTTTCATATAATGTCCTATCCGAAACTTAGTCGTTTCCGAGTTATTGAAGATTTAAGGTTTTTAGCAAAAAATTCCAGTTTTAAAGTTAAAATTAGTTGCTGAAGAAAATCATACCCGGTTTTGTTAGTTTTTTTGTTGTTTTCTGATAGAAAAACGTTCAGAAACTCAATCAAAATCAAAATAAGCTAGAAAATACCGTTAACTTTTCAGTTAAGGCCTAAAAACCACGTATTATTTTTAAGAAAAAAATCTAATTTGATGAAAAGCAATAGTATTTCTAAAAAAAAATGTATGGAACGTTACGTACAAATTACTGAAATAACTTCCTTGATTCATTAGCTATCCAAAAAGGTACAGATGTCTACAACTTTTTTCAAAACCTCGATTTTATTAACAAAATTCTGAGAACTGACGAGTCTCAATTTGACCGGGATGGAATCACAAAGTATCATAATTTACATTATTGGGCGGCAAAATGAGAAAACCTAAAAAAGAAAAAGAAAGGGCACATCAACGGAGGTATTCTGTAAAAGTATGGATAGGATTAATCAATTAAACATCTAATTGGCCCGCATTTTTCCCTCAGAATTTAAAAAAAACGAATTAGGTGAAAAGAATATTAATTCAAAAAAAAAAAAATGTATGGAACGTTACGTAAAAATTACTGAATTACCTTCTTTGATTCATTATCTATCTAAAGAGGTAAAGATGTCTACAAAAAACTGCAATAACGATAGGTGAACCTATTCCTTGTCCAGATTTAACGCCTTGAAACTTTTATCTTTGGGGCCACATGAATGATTTGATGTACGCTTACCCCATTATCACAGATGAGCTTCGCGAGTACTCTTCGTGCAGCTCATGAAATACGTAAGAATTAGCCAATAAGAGTCACTAAAACGGAAATACGAAAAAGGTTTTGGGCTTGTATCAGACAAAGAGGTTCACAGTTAGAGCAAGTTTAAAATTAGATTTAGATTAAGATTAAGATTAACACTAAGATTTAGAATAAAATAAATATTAAAATTTAGATTAAAATCATAACTAGTTTTTCTTTTGCGAACCTAAAATATGTAATTACTAATAATTATTAGTTAGTTTATTGTTATTCCTAAAATTAATCAATTAGTCATTAAACTACTACAAGTTTCAAATTGAATTAAAAATCGTTCTTGCAGTTTTTTGTAAATATCTTCACCTCGTTGGATAGCTAATGAATCAAAGAAGTTAATTTAGTAATTTTTACGTAACATTCCATACATTTTTTTTTTAGAAATAATATTATTTTCACCTAATTCGTATTTTTTAAATTCTGAGGGAAAAATGCGGGCCAATTAGATGTCTAATTGATTAATCCTATCCATACTTTTACAGAATACCTCCGTTGATGTGCCCTTTCTTTTTCTTTTTTAGGTTTTCTCATTTTGCCGCCCAATAATGTAAATTATGATACTTTGTGATTCCATCCCGGTCAAATTGAGACTCGTCAGTCCTCAGAATTTTGTTAATAAAATCGAGGTTTTGAAAAAAGTTGTAGACATCTGTACCTTTTTGGATAGCTAATGAATCAAGGAAGTTATTTCAGTAATTTGTACGTAACGTTCCATACATTTTTTTTTAGAAATACTATTGCTTTTCATCAAATTCGATTTTTTTCTTAAAAATAATACGTGGTTTTTAGGCCTTAACTGAAAAGTTAACGGTATTTTCTAGCTTATTTTGATTTTGATTGAGTTTCTGAACGTTTTTCTATCAGAAAACAACAAAAAAACTAACAAAACCGGGTATGATTTTCTTCAGCAACTAATTTTAACTTTAAAACTGGAATTTTTTGCTAAAAACCTTAAATCTTCAATAACTCGGAAACGACTAAGTTTCGGATAGGACATTATATGAAAAAATTTACTGCAAATGAGCTCTACTTTAAGCCCCTGCAAGGAATGTATCCTGTTACCAGTCACCCTGTATATTCGTTAATTTACATTTTAAGTCTTGTAACAATAACTTGGCTCTTTCAAAACTTTGGTTGGCTCTTTCAATGCCCATGAGTTATGAAAGAGCCGAATTTCGTATTTTTTATAAATGGCTAGAAATCCAAGAATATTGCTGATTTTGGAAAATGCTCAATGCTATTACGTACATAAAGGAATAGACAATATGATATAATACAAGTTTTGTTATTTTCTTATTTCCTTATATCTTTTTTGTTCCCTTTTTAGGGTTCCGTACCCGAAGGGTAAAAACGGAGCCCTATTAATGTCACTCGGCTGTCTGTCTGTCTGTCTGTCTGTCTGTCTGTCTGTCTGTCCGTCTGTCCGCCGGTCACAGGTCTCTAGCTCGCAGACGAAATGAGTTACAAACCTGAAATTTTCGTATTTAGTGTAAAACGTTAACCCAAAATCAAATATTGAATTAGAAATTGAATTAAATTATTTTTCAGGGGGGCTCCCATACATGAAAAAGGAGCCGGAAAAAAAAATTTTTTCTTTACCCTAGCTTGTGGGATATCATTGTTTAGAGCTCATTAAGTAGAGTACAAATATATATTTTTTTAATTTTTATCTCAAAAAATAAGGAAATGGGAGGCCATCAAAGTTGTCAGTTTTAGACCATTTTTGTGACGGGGGCTATCTCAAAAACTAAACTAGTTGGGAATATGATATTTCAGTATATTATGTACTATATGCTCTATTTAAACAACAAATACTGAAAACAACGATTTATTAAATAGTTTATAAGCTGTGACCAAAATAAACGAACATTTTTTTGGGTTTTTCTTTCACGGTTTGTTGCGATTTCTAGCTCGGAAATTAAATATTTCTTAGACCCAAAATATTATATTGTTCATAATTATATACGGAACCCTGAAAGAGCGAGACCCGACTCGCACTTGGCTGATTTTTTAAAACTGGCTCTTTCATGCCACATCTCCCCTACTTATCACCTCAAACAGACAAACTCGAACTTTTAAATTCTACGTAAAGGTCCTAACCTAACTTTACCTATCCATATGAAAGTTAGTCTTTTGACACAATGATTTTCGTTGAATATGTAAATTCAAAGTAGTGAGCACAAAGGAGAAGATTCTCCATTCGTCGGAATCTGTTTTTATGTAAATAGGTAAGTATATTCCCCGATTACTCAAAGACGCTTGGACCGATCCGAAAAAATCTTCTTTCGTTTGAAAGATTATGCTTCCCAGGTGGTCCCGTGGTCATCAGGTCATCTGATCATGGGATTCTGGAGAAATCGAGAGAAGTCTTCAAATTTTATAGTCAGTTTCATCATCATGATCAACCCATTACCGGCTCACTACAGAGCACGGGTCTCCTCTCAGAGTGAGAAGGGTTTTGGCTATAGTCTACCACGCTGGCCAAGCGGATTGGCAGACTTCACACACCTTTGAGAACGTTATGGAGAACTCTCAGGCATGCAGGTTTCCTCACGATGTTAATAAAGCAAGTGATATTTAAATACTTAAAACGCACATAACTAGGAAAAGTTAGAGGTGCGTGCCCGGGATCGAACCCACGACCTCCGATTAGAAGTCGGTCGTCCTAAGCACTAGGCTATCATAGTTTATAAGTCAGTTTATTTTGTCCTAAAATATAAGTAGCTTGTCTAATTATATTTATGTTTTCCTTGGCTTCGCTCCCCCCTGAAGCTCATCCTGATCCTGGCTACGAACTTGGGGCTTGGTCGTAACCTTCTTTTCCATCAGTAATCCCAACAAGCCCCGGAGTGACTCGATAATATGAAAAGAATTAAGAAGTTGTAGGTACCTACTTCTTTGCATGCATATAATTAAATACAATCGGACACAAGATGGCGCGACAGACGGCCATGTTTGTTTGCGAAGCGTCTGACAGTCGAGTCAGACGTTGCTAACTTCAACATGTCGCTTTTCGTGTCTCCCTGTGCGCGCGCATCATAAAAATTCATTCATAATTTTTTAATAACGCACCTTTTTTTTATTCAACTACAAGTTAGCCCTTGACTGCTATCTCATCTGATGGTAAGTGATGATGCAGTCTAAGATGGAAGCGGGCTACCTTGGAAGAGGTATGTATACCCCTGATCGGTTTCTACATTAAATCGTACCGGAACGTTAAATCGCTTGGCTGCACGGTTTTGCCGGTAGGGTGGTAACCAGCTACGGCTTAAGCCTCCCACCAGACCAGAACAGAGACAATTTAGAAATTATAAAATCCCAATTTGCCCCTGCCGGGAATCGAACCCAGGACCTCCTACTTATAAGACCACAGCGCCACCACTGCGCCAGGGAGGTCGTCAAACGTCACCTAAAGAAGTAGGTACCGTATAACTTCAAAAAATCCCAAAGAAGCACACTGTGACGCGATCGGATGTGACTTGTTGGGAACCCACTATAGTTGAGCCATTACAAACGTGCGAACTGAGTCATAAAACATTTGGGATCATAGGGTTATTAGGGCTCTCCCTCGCTCTTTATAACCTGTATCTTTAAGTACCTACCTGCATATTTGTAACCTTAGTAACCTGTTGTCGACTATCGACAAATCCTTTATATCTAAGTTGATGCACAAGACCAGAGGATCAGATTCCAGTTTCATAAGGCCTGTATAAGTGAGCGAGAGGTCCGATATAAATGATTTATGACTCAGTTGGCACGTTAGTAATAGCTCAACTGTAGCTCTGAGTGGGTCGCATAGCGCAGGTGCCGTCCAAGTCGCCCTACCCGCCCGTGGTGCCGCGCGCCGCGCTCACCATCCCGCACGTGTTCCTGCACATCGCCCCCTCCATCATACCAGGTGCCGCTCCCGCACGCCCACACCCACGCCCACGCCCACGCCCTCACCCACGCCCACTCCCACACCTACGCTCACATCTCCATACAAAAACATGTTCGATAACTGAAAAAACCGATTCTACTAAATCCTATCGACACACCACTGTACTGTTGGACAAGGAATGGAACCGCATCGGAAACGCAGCCTTCGAAGAACCCCATACAGCTGGACAGGCGATCAATGAAACTCGCTGGACACAAGCGTCACAAGTTCCTGTTCTGGGACGACGCGACGCTTGCAAGGGACCTAAGAAAATAATCTTTCGAATAGATATAATATTCAGTTGTCGAGTTTTAAAATTCAAATGGGTAATGCGCTTATATGGTGGTAATAATTTTAATATGGTGGGATTTTTTATTTACAAGTATAAATTAAAAATTTAAAAAACCCCCGACATTCGTCGTTTTGTGGTGGCGGCCATCTTGAATTTGCATAGTGCTATTCTACTAGTCAAGTCCTTTCATTTGATACCCATATTATGGGGGTTGTGAAAAAATATGTTATCCGCCATTTTGTGGTGGCAGCCATCTTGGACCGATTTTTATCAAACATAGCAAGAACACTCCCGACAAATTGAAATTGCACATTTCAAACAAAAAACCGCATTCAAATCGGTTCACCCGTTTGAGCGCTACGGGGGAACAGAAAGACACACACACAGACCCGTCAAACTTATAACACCCCGGCGTTTTTGCGTCGGGGGTTAAAAATAATAATCAAACTAAGTAGTTACATACCTACCGTTCATCTCACGCGACTATAGTAGGTATCTAGCAATAGCATAGCAGTCTGTTGATAAATATACCTACCACCTATATTTCCTATCCCAATTTCCTACTCCCTTTCAATTTCCTGGACTGTGAGGCTATGGACAAATCTAGTTCACCTCCGCTTCAGTGTGACAAGGCTTCTTGTTCTCACACGTTTTTTTTTGCCGGGAAAAATTACGGTTGATTCGCCGTGTGTAGGCACGAGGAAGCGGAAACCTGAAAGTGAAATTTCCCACCATGTTTGTCTCTAGTCTCAGTCTGTGGTCTCAGTTACCCAACGTTCATTGACCTCTAGCGTCAACTGATTGCATTACATTGCAAACTTTTAAAAAATACAGGAGATATTTTAATTTCTTCATCGCCTTTTTTGTAGTAAGTACCTACCTATCTTTTCAGAAATCATTACCGCTATTACAAGTCACGGCAAATAAGTAGACCGGTGACCTTCAATGCGCAGAAGTCGAAAATGAGGTATCTCGGGGTGTGAGGGGGTCGCGGGGAGGGCGTGGGGATCGTTCGTAAGCACTGATTAGCTCTCACGGATCCCTCGTAAGCGCTGATTGGCTCTCCAATCGTATTGTATCCCGCTCACTCGTACGACGCAGCGCGCACTTGAAGGTCACCGGTCGACTTACGTGCCGGGGGCTATACATGTCTTCGTTTCCGAGAGCGGGCCCCTTACACCCGATGTTGTACAATATTCCTGCAGGGGCCGGGCTGGGAGTGTTCGCGACGCTGACGCTGCCTTGCGGCGTGCGGTTCGGCCCGTACCGCGGCCGCAAGACCACCGACCTCACGTCCTGGTACAGCTGGCAGGTCAGTCTACTTGTTATAGTACGCGTGGAACTCGGTGAGTATAGTGACCACCGACTCATAGTAATACCTGTTTACTTGTTATTTCGTACGCGTGGAACTCAGTGAGTGGTGACCACCGACTCATAGTAATACCTGTTTACTTGTTATTTCGTACGCGTGGAACTCAGTGAGTGGTGACCACCGACTCATAGTAATACCTGTTTACTTGTTATTTCGTACGCGTGGAACTCAGTGAGTGGTGACCACCGACTCATAGTAATACCTGTTTACTTGTTATTTCGTACGCGTGGAACTCAGTGAGTGGTGACCACCGACTCATAGTAATACCTGTTTACTTGTTATTTCGTACGCGTGGAACTCAGTGAGTGGTGACCACCGACTCATAGTAATACCTGTTTACTTGTTATTTCGTACGCGTGGAACTCAGTGAGTGGTGACCACCGACTCATAGTAATACCTGTTTACTTGTTATTTCGTACGCGTGGAACTCAGTGAGTGGTGACCACCGACTCATAGTAATACCTGTTTACTTGTTATTTCGTACGCGTGGAACTCAGTGAGTGGTGACCACCGACTCATAGTAATACCTGTTTACTTGTTATTTCGTACGCGTGGAACTCAGTGAGTGGTGACCACCGACTCATAGTACCTGATACCTGTTTACTTGTTATTTCGTACGCGTGGAACTCAGTGAGTGGTGACCACCGACTCATAGTACCTGATACCTGTTTACTTGTTATTTCGTACGCGTGGAACTCAGTGAGTGGTGACCACCGACTCATAGTAATACCTGTTTACTTGTTATTTCGTACGCGTGGAACTCAGTGAGTGGTGACCACCGACTCATAGTAATACCTGTTTACTTGTTATTTCGTACGCGTGGAACTCAGTGAGTGGTGACCACCGACTCATAGTACCTGATACCTGTTTACTTGTTATTTCGTACGCGTGGAACTCAGTGAGTGGTGACCACCGACTCATAGTACCTGATACCTGTTTACTTGTTATTTCGTGTCTCATCATCATCATCAACCCATCACCGGCCCACTACAGAGCACGGGTCTCCTCTGAGTGTTCATGGTTCAGGCCGCAGTCCACCACGCCGGCCGAGTGCGGTGCGGTACACGAACACGCCGCGTGAGAACGTTATGGAGAACTCTCAGGCGTGCAGGTTTCCTCACGATGTTTTCCTTCACCGTTGAAACGAGTGATATTCATGACTCCAAAAAGTTAGAGGTCGGAGAGTAGGTATAATAAACTACTAACGTATTATTAACGTTATTATGTTTGTGTAGATATACGATCGTAACGGCAAACCCTCGCACGTCGTGGACGCCGACGACCCCAACAACTCCAACTGGATGCGCTACGTGAACTGCTCGCGGCATTCGTGCGAGCAGAACCTGGTCGCCTATCAGTACAGGGGGGAGCTGTATTACAGGTTTGTATATCACTCCATACATACATACACACATACAGACATACAAACAACTCCAACTGGATGCGCTACGTGAACTGCTCGCGGCATTCGTGCGAGCAGAACCTGGTCGCCTATCAGTACAGGGGGGAGCTGTATTACAGGTTTGTATATCACTCCATACATACATACACACATACAGACATACAAACAACTCCAACTGGATGCGCTACGTGAACTGCTCGCGGCATTCGTGCGAGCAGAACCTGGTCGCCTATCAGTACAGGGGGGAGCTGTATTACAGGTTTGTATATCACTCCATACATACATACACACATACAGACATACAAACAACTCCAACTGGATGCGCTACGTGAACTGCTCGCGGCATTCGTGCGAGCAGAACCTGGTCGCCTATCAGTACAGGGGGGAGCTGTATTACAGGTTTGTATATCACTCCATACATACATACACACATACAGACATACAAACAACTCCAACTGGATGCGCTACGTGAACTGCTCGCGGCATTCGTGCGAGCAGAACCTGGTCGCCTATCAGTACAGGGGGGAGCTGTATTACAGGTTTGTATATCACTCCATACATACATACACACATACAGACATACAAACAACTCCAACTGGATGCGCTACGTGAACTGCTCGCGGCATTCGTGCGAGCAGAACCTGGTCGCCTATCAGTACAGGGGGGAGCTGTATTACAGGTTTGTATATCACTCCATACATACATACACACATACAGACATACAAACAACTCCAACTGGATGCGCTACGTGAACTGCTCGCGGCATTTGTGCGAGCAGAACCTGGTCGCCTATCAGTACAGGGGGAGCTGTATTACAGGTTTGTATATCACTCCATACATACATACACACATACAGACATACAAACAACTCCAACTGGATGCGCTACGTGAACTGCTCGCGGCATTCGTGCGAGCAGAACCTGGTCGCCTATCAGTACAGGGGGGAGCTGTATTACAGGTTTGTATATCACTCCATACATACATACACACATACAGACATACAAACAACTCCAACTGGATGCGCTACGTGAACTGCTCGCGGCATTCGTGCGAGCAGAACCTGGTCGCCTATCAGTACAGGGGGGAGCTGTATTACAGGTTTGTATATCACTCCATACATACATACACACATACAGACATACAAACAACTCCAACTGGATGTGCTACGTGAACTGCTCGCGGCATTCGTGCGAGCAGAACCTGGTCGCCTATCAGTACAGGGGGGAGCTGTATTACAGGTTTGTATATCACTCCATACATACATACACACATACAGACATACAAACAACTCCAACTGGATGCGCTACGTGAACTGCTCGCGGCATTCGTGCGAGCAGAACCTGGTCGCCTATCAGTACAGGGGGGAGCTGTATTACAGGTTTGTATATCACTCCATACATACATACACACATACAGACATACAAACAACTCCAACTGGATGCGCTACGTGAACTGCTCGCGGCATTCGTGCGAGCAGAACCTGGTCGCCTATCAGTACAGGGGGGAGCTGTATTACAGGTTTGTATATCACTCCATACATACATACACACATACAGACATACAAACAACTCCAACTGGATGCGCTACGTGAACTGCTCGCGGCATTCGTGCGAGCAGAACCTGGTCGCCTATCAGTACAGGGGGAGCTGTATTACAGGTTTGTATATCACTCCATACATACATACACACATACAGACATACAAACAACTCCAACTGGATGCGCTACGTGAACTGCTCGCGGCATTCGTGCGAGCAGAACCTGGTCGCCTATCAGTACAGGGGGGAGCTGTATTACAGGTTTGTATATCACTCCATACATACATACACACATACAGACATACAAACAACTCAAACTGGATGCGCTACGTGAACTGCTCGCGGCATTCGTGCGAGCAGAACCTGGTCGCCTATCAGTACAGGGGGGAGCTGTATTACAGGTTTGTATATCACTCCATACATACATACACACATACAGACATACAAACAACTCCAACTGGATGCGCTACGTGAACTGCTCGCGGCATTCGTGCGAGCAGAACCTGGTCGCCTATCAGTACAGGGGGGAGCTGTATTACAGGTTTGTATATCACTCCATACATACATACACACATACAAACATACAAACAACTCCAACTGGATGCGCTACGTGAACTGCTCGCGGCATTCGTGCGAGCAGAACCTGGTCGCCTATCAGTACAGGGGGGAGCTGTATTACAGGTTTGTATATCACTCCATACATACATACACACATACATACAGACATACAAACAACTCCAACTGGATGCGCCACGTGAACTGCTCGCGGCATTCGTGCGAGCAGAACCTGGTCGCCTATCAGTACAGGGGGGAGCTGTATTACAGGTTTGTATATCACTCCATACATACATACACACATACAGACATACAAACAACTCCAACTGGATGTGCTACGTGAACTGCTCGCGGCATTCGTGCGAGCAGAACCTGGTCGCCTATCAGTACAGGGGGGAGCTGTATTACAGGTTTGTATATCACTCCATACATACATACACACATACAGACATACAAACAACTCCAACTGGATGCGCTACGTGAACTGCTCGCGGCATTCGTGCGAGCAGAACCTGGTCGCCTATCAGTACAGGGGGGAGCTGTATTACAGGTTTGTATATCACTCCATACATACATACACACATACAGACATACAAACAACTCCAACTGGATGCGCTACGTGAACTGCTCGCGGCATTCGTGCGAGCAGAACCTGGTCGCCTATCAGTACAGGGGGGAGCTGTATTACAGGTTTGTATATCACTCCATACATACATACACACATACAGACATACAAACAACTCCAACTGGATGCGCTACGTGAACTGCTCGCGGCATTCGTGCGAGCAGAACCTGGTCGCCTATCAGTACAGGGGGGAGCTGTATTACAGGTTTGTATATCACTCCATACATACATACACACATACAGACATACAAACAACTCCAACTGGATGCGCTACGTGAACTGCTCGCGGCATTCGTGCGAGCAGAACCTGGTCGCCTATCAGTACAGGGGGGAGCTGTATTACAGGTTTGTATATCACTCCATACATACATACACACATACAGACATACAAACAACTCCAACTGGATGCGCTACGTGAACTGCTCGCGGCATTCGTGCGAGCAGAACCTGGTCGTCTATCAGTACAGGGGGGAGCTGTATTACAGGTTTGTATATCACTCCATACATACATACACACATACAGACATACAAACAACTCCAACTGGATGCGCTACGTGAACTGCTCGCGGCATTCGTGCGAGCAGAACCTGGTTGCCTATCAGTACAGGGGGGAGCTGTATTACAGGTTTGTATATCACTCCATACATACATACACACATGCAGACATACAAACAACTCCAACTGGATGCGCTACGTGAACTGCTCGTGGCATTCGTGCGAGCAGAACCTGGTCGTCTATCAGTACAGGGGGAGCTGTATTACAGGTTTGTATATCACTCCATACATACATACACACATACAGACATACAAACAACTCCAACTGTATGCGCTACGTGAACTGCTCGCGGCATTCGTGCGAGCAGAACCTGGTCGCCTATCAGTACAGGGGGGAGCTGTATTACAGGTTTGTATATCACTCCATACATACATACACACATACAGACATACAAACAACTCCAACTGGATGCGCTACGTGAACTGCTCGCGGCATTCGTGCGAGCAGAACCTGGTCGTCTATCAGTACAGGGGGGAGCTGTATTACAGGTTTGTATATCACTCCATACATACATACACACATACAGACATACAAACAACTCCAACTGGATGCTCTACGTGAACTGCTCGCGGCATTCGTGCGAGCAGAACCTGGTCGCCTATCAGTACAGGGGGGAGCTGTATTACAGGTTTGTATATCACTCCATACATACATACACACATACAGACATACAAACAACTCCAACTGGATGCGCTACGTGAACTGCTCGCGGCATTCGTGCGAGCAGAACATGGTCGCCTATCAGTACAGGGGGGAGCTGTATTACAGGTTTGTATATCACTCCATACATACATACACACATACAGACATACAAACAACTCCAACTGGATGCGCTACGTGAACTGCTCGCGGCATTCGTGCGAGCAGAACCTGGTCGCCTATCAGTACAGGGGGGAGCTGTATTACAGGTTTGTATATCACTCCATACATACATACACACATACAGACATACAAACAACTCCAACTGGATGCTTTACGTGAACTGCTCGCGGCATTCGTGCGAGCAGAACCTGGTCGCCTATCAGTACAGGGGGGAGCTGTATTACAGGTTTGTATATCACTCCATACATACATACACACATACAGACATACAAACAACTCCAACTGGATGCGCTACGTGAACTGCTCGCGGCATTCGTGCGAGCAGAACATGGTCGCCTATCAGTACAGGGGGGAGCTGTATTACAGGTTTGTATATCACTCCATACATACATACACACATACAGACATACAAACAACTCCAACTGGATGCGCTACGTGAACTGCTCGCGGCATTCGTGCGAGCAGAACCTGGTCGCCTATCAGTACAGGGGGGAGCTGTATTACAGGTTTGTATATCACTCCATACATACATACACACATACAGACATACAAACAACTCCAACTGGATGCGCTACGTGAACTGCTCGCGGCATTCGTGCGAGCAGAACCTGGTCGTCTATCAGTACAGGGGGGAGCTGTATTACAGGTTTGTATATCACTCCATACATACATACACACATACAGACATACAAACAACTCCAACTGGATGCGCTACGTGAACTGCTCGCGGCATTCGTGCGAGCAGAACCTGGTCGCCTATCAGTACAGGGGGGAGCTGTATTACAGGTTTGTATATCACTCCATACATACATACACACATACAGACATACAAACAACTCCAACTGGATGCTTTACGTGAACTGCTCGCGGCATTCGTGCGAGCAGAACCTGGTCGCCTATCAGTACAGGGGGGAGCTGTATTACAGGTTTGTATATCACTCCATACATACATACACACATACAGACATACAAACAACTCCAACTGGATGCGCTACGTGAACTGCTCGCGGCATTCGTGCGAGCAGAACATGGTCGCCTATCAGTACAGGGGGGAGCTGTATTACAGGTTTGTATATCACTCCATACATACATACACACATACAGACATACAAACAACTCCAACTGGATGCGCTACGTGAACTGCTCGCGGCATTCGTGCGAGCAGAACCTGGTCGCCTATCAGTACAGGGGGGAGCTGTATTACAGGTTTGTATATCACTCCATACATACATACACACATACAGACATACAAACAACTCCAACTGGATGCGCTACGTGAACTGCTCGCGGCATTCGTGCGAGCAGAACCTGGTCGTCTATCAGTACAGGGGGGAGCTGTATTACAGGTTTGTATATCACTCCATACATACATACACACATACAGACATACAAACAACTCCAACTGGATGCGCTACGTGAACTGCTCGCGGCATTCGTGCGAGCAGAACCTGGTCGCCTATCAGTACAGGGGGGAGCTGTATTACAGGTTTGTATATTATGGCACATTGTACGTGACCATAAAAGATGCATTTTTGTTATTCCATTTTAATTATGTCAAATCAAATGTTTTATATTTGTCACCTTGCGGAGATAGCAAATACGTGATTACCACGATCTTCCGTAAATTCATTTCCTTGTAAATGTTAGTATATAAGATGTAAATAATTCTGTAAATACATGCTACTACTATACGAGTCGGTGTGTACATCATTTCATCTCTCCCTGCTCTTCAAGTTTGCGCCAGCAGCGCAACAGTGGTGACCCCGACGTGATTCTGCCGTCGTAATTCTACGTGGAAACTTTCGTCTCCAAGACAACGTGATCGCCAAGATCGTTGTAAGCCCGACCTAATCGTCAAGATATCGCGGTAAGCCCGATCTGATCACCACCAAGCTATCGTCGTCGCCAACGTGAAGACATCGTCGTCAAGACCAACGTGCTCCACAAGATATCGTGGTCAAGAACTCGACGTGAAACAACATGGCTCTTCCAATGCTCACACCTTCAAGAAGCTCCGCCACGGCCAACACTCCGGACCCATCCGACTCCAGCACCGACCTAGTAGCATCACTGACAATGGCCGAAAGAATACCACAATTCTGGACCGACTCACCTCGTCTATGGTTTTCGCAATTCGAAGCTATTGTCGCCTCGCAAAAACAGGGAGACGAGTACAAATTCAACCATGTAGTATCAAAACTACCCAAGGAGGCCATCCACCAAGTCAGCGATATACTTACCAGCCCACCTACAGAAAATAAGTACCATTGCATCCGAGAAAGGCTGATCGACTGCTATGAAGAGAGTGAACAGCGGCGTTTCCATAAACTACTCTCCGAAATGCACTTGGGGAATCAAAAACCTTCACAACTATTACGGAAAATGAAGGAAGCTGGCTGCGGCAAAATCAACGACGACACACTCCGATTGTTATGGATGAGGCAACTTCCTTCCACGGTAACCACCGTATTGGCTGTTACCGACAATTTGGCGTTAGAGAAATTAAGCGAAATGGCCGACCGTATTTATGAAAACACTCCTAGTGAAAAAAACAATACGCCCGCCGCCGATGTGAATCTCATCACTCAGCTGACATCGCAAATTGCAAGCTTGCAAATAGAAATCGCCGCAATACGCAATGACCGCGCGCGACCCAGCTATCGTCGCAGCAATTTTAATCGACGACCGTATTACCGACCGAGGTCAAGATCGCGTCAACATCAGCAATTAATACGAAATAATATGTGCTATTACCATCGAGTTTTCAAAGAAAAGGCGCACAAATGTGAACAACCTTGCTCTTGGGGAAGACGAAAACAGACGTCGGAAAACTAAAATCAGCACAGAACACGGCGGGACTCTGCGCTATACATCCTTCAAACCGCCTAACTATAACCGACTCAAACAGTGGTTATACATTTCTGGTGGACACGGGAGCGAACATCTCAGTCATATGCAAGACACAACGGCATACGGGAAGCGCAAGCGAATTCAAATTATTCGCCGCTAATGGAAGCACGATCAATAAATATGGTGAAAAAACCTTAACGCTCAATTTGGGTTTACGCCGAGCCTTCACTTGGACTTTCATCATCGCCGATGTCAAGATGCCTATATTAGGAGCTGATTTCCTAGAACACTACCGGTTATTGGTAGACGTACATGGCAAAACTTTGATCGACAAAACTACAGAAATATCGATACCCATAACTTCAATGAAAATCAACATGCCGTCAGTTCGTTCCATCGATTCCAGTTTACCAAAAATCCTCAAGCAATTACTGGAAAAATACGAAACTATCACAAAGCCGACATCAATGAAAGTACCTACAAAGCACAATGTACAGCATCACATTATCACGGAAGGATTTCCGGTATGCGCCCGAGCTCGCCCAATTCCTCCTGACAAATATAAAGCTGCCAAAAAGGAATTTCAGGAGATGATGGAGATGGGAATATGCAGACCGTCCAGTAGCCCATAGGCCAGTCCATTGCACATGGTAAAAAAGAAAAATGGTGAATGGAGACCTTGCGGTGACTACCGCGCATTAAACAAGATTACCGTTCCCGACAGATACCCATTGCCAAGGTTACTGGATTTCACATACATCGCGAGCGGAAAAAACATATTCAGCAAAATCGACGTGCGAAAAGCTTACTATTCAATAACAGTAGCAGAGCCCGAAAAAACCGCAATTATTAATCCGTTCGGACTATTCGAGTTTCCAAGGATGCCTTTTGGATTACGCAACGCTGGACAAACGTTCCAGAGATTCATGGATTCCCTATTTCGAGACTTGGACTACATTTTTATTTTTGTCGATGACATACTAGTCGCAAGCGAGTCCGAAGAACAACATTACAAACATTTGGAAACTGTATTCAAGAGATTGCAAGAAAACGGGATTACAATAAATACAAGCAAGTGTGAATTTGCGAAGAAAGAATTAGATTTTCTTGGTTATCATATAACGAGCCAAGGAATGAAACCAACGCAAGAAAAAATTCAAGCAATCATCGATTATCCCAAACCTAAAACGGTCAAGGAACTACGTCGTTTCCTGGGAATGATAAATTTTTACAGAAATTCAATTAAAAAAGCCGCCAAACACCAAGCTCCACTCAACATATTTTTAAGGAATTCAAAGAAAAACGATAACACACCTATATTGTGGAATGTAGAAGCCGAACGTGCATTTCAACAGTGTAAGCAAGATCTACGCAAAGTCACGACCATGGCATTTCCTGGTGCAAATGCAACGATCGCATTAATGTGTGACGCTAGCTCAAAATGCGTAGGAGCCGTATTACAACAGAAGATTGAAAACGAATGGAAACCTATTGCATTTTTCTCAAAAACCTTATCAGAAGCGCAAGTCAAGTATTCCACTTATGATCGTAAACTCTTCGGAATATATATGGCAGTTAAACACTTTCGTCGATTGATAGAAGGTCGCAATTTTACAATATATACCGACCATAAAGCATTAATTCACGCTTTTGACAAAAAGCCGTCAATTGATGACACACCAAGGAGATATTTAGATTACATATCGCAATTAAGCACCGATATACAGCACGTAAGTGGAAAAGACAACATAGTCGCGGATGCTTTATCTCGAATCGTCGAGACTATCACATTACCCACCGCCATCGATTTCTCTGAACTAGAGAAAAATCAAGAAGGGGACATTGAACTACAGCAACTTAAACAAAATAAATCATTACAGATTACGCGCATTCAAGTACCAAATACAAACAGAAAGATATACTGCGATATTTCTACAGGATTCACTCGACCATATATACCACAGAAACTTAGAAAAACAATCTTCGACAGTTATCACAATCTAAGCCATCCAGGAAAAAATACAACGAGAAAACTAATTGGATCAAATTACATTTGGCCTAATATGAATACGGAAATAAATAAATGGTGCGAAACATGTCTACAATGTCAGAGATCGAAAGTGCATAGACACACAATTTCGCCACTCGGCAAATTTATGCCAGTCCCGCGTTTTTCACATATACATATTGATATCGTAGGACCATTACCTACCTCACAAAACAAAAGGTATATAGTAACGATGATCTATCGATGTACATCATGGCCAGAAGCTTTTCCTGTTTCGGATATCACAGCTGAGACTGTGGCCAGACTGGTCTACGAAGGATGGATTTGTCGCTTTGGGACGCCGGACTACATAACTTCAGATTTGGGGCGCCAAATGGACGGGGAAATATTCAGGAATCTCGCGAAATTAATGGGATTCGAAAAATTCCGAACTACACCATATCACCCACAATCAAACGCAAAAGTAGAGAGATTGCACAGAACACTTAAAGCAGCACTAATGGCTCGTGCAAATACAACAAACTGGACAAAAGAATTGCCATCAGTTTTATTCGGTATACGCTCTAGTTATCGACAAGATACTGGATGTAGTGCCGCAGAACTCGTTTATGGCACAACGATCAAGTTGCCAGCAAGCTTTTTCTGTGACGATTCGGAAACAACATACCCCGACTTCATTCAAAAAATTAAAGAAAACATAAGCCGAGTCACGAGCATTCCGCAAAGAGAAAATTCGGATCGTAACGTTTTCGTACATCAGATTGTACGCACGTATTTTTGAGATGCGATAGACTACGTCCATCTTTAACTCCTCCATATGAAGGACCTTTCCGTGTCATCAGGCGAAATAGCAAAGTATTCACAATTGAACGTGACAACAAGGAGTACAACGTATCAATAGATCGGTTAAAACCAGCATTTCTGTTGAACGAAGAACGCGACGAGAGCACAAATAGAAACAGCAACATAGCAACAGATCACAGTAATTTGAAGAAGCAAAAGATAACACGTTCAGGACGCATATCTCGTCCCACCGTTCGTTTTGCGATAGACAATTAATGTAACATTCAATTTATGATCCTTATTTTCAATTTTTGATGTACAAATCTTTTTCAAGGGGGGAATTCTATGGCACATTGTACGTGACCATAAAAGATGCATTTTTGTTATTCCATTTTAATTATGTCAAATCAAATGTTTTATATTTGTCACCTTGCGGAGATAGCAAATACGTGATTACCACGATCTTCCGTAAATTCATTTCCTTGTATTTACAAGGAAATGAAATGAAGTTAGTATATAAGATGTAAATAATTCTGTAAATACATGCTACTACTATACGAGTCGGTGTGTACATCATATTTCATCTCTCCCTGCTCTTCAAGTTTGCGCCAGCAGCGCAACATATATCACTCCATACATACATACATACACACATACAGACATACAAACAACTCCAACTGGATGCGCTACGTGAACTGCTCGCGGCATTCGTGCGAGCAGAACCTGGTCGCCTATCAGTACAGGGGGGAGCTGTATTACAGGTTTGTATATCACTCCATACATACATACACACATACAGACATACAAACAATTCCAACTGGATGCGCTACGTGAACTGCTCGCGGCATTCGTGCGAGCAGAACCTGGTCGCCTATCAGTACAGGGGGGAGCTGTATTCAGGTTTGTATATCACTCCATACATACATACACACATACAGACATACAAACAACTCCAACTGGATGCGCTACGTGAACTGCTCGCGGCATTCGTGCGAGCAGAACCTGGTCGCCTATCAGTACAGGGGGGAGCTGTATTACAGGTTTGTATATCACTCCATACATACATACACACATATAGACATACAAACAACTCCAACTGGATGCGCTACGTGAACTGCTCGCGGCATTCGTGCGAGCAGAACCTGGTCGCCTATCAGTACAGGGGGGAGCTGTATTACAGGTTTGTATATCACTCCATACATACATACACACATACAGACATACAAACAACTCCAACTGGATGCGCTACGTGAACTGCTCGCGGCATTCGTGCGAGCAGAACCTGGTCGCCTATCAGTACAGGGGGGAGCTGTATTACAGGTTTGTATATCACTCCATACATACATACACACATACAGACATACAAACAACTCCAACTGGATGCGCTACGTGAACTGCTCGCGGCATTCGTGCGAGCAGAACCTGGTCGCCTATCAGTACAGGGGGGAGCTGTATTACAGGTTTGTATATCACTCCATACATACATACACACATACAGACATACAAACAACTCCAACTGGATGCGCTACGTGAACTGCTCGCGGCATTCGTGCGAGCAGAACCTGGTCGCCTATCAGTACAGGGGGGAGCTGTATTACAGGTTTGTATATCACTCCATACATACATACACACATACAGACATACAAACAACTCCAACTGGATGCGCTACGTGAACTGCTCGCGGCATTCGTGCGAGCAGAACCTGGTCGCCTATCAGTACAGGGGGGAGCTATATTACAGGTTTGTATATCACTCCATACATACATACACACATACAGACATACAAACAACTCCAACTGGATGCGCTACGTGAACTGCTCGCGGCATTCGTGCGAGCAGAACCTGGTCGCCTATCAGTACAGGGGGGAGCTGTATTACAGGTTTGTATATCACTCCATACATACATACACACATACAGACATACAAACAACTCCAACTGGATGCGCTACGTGAACTGCTCGCGGCATTCGTGCGAGCAGAACCTGCTGGGTTATTCTGTAACTTAGTTAGCAACTGAAAATAGTTGCCAACGAATTAGTTTGATATACATTGCTGCTTTACTGTGGGAAATATAAAGTGTTTTCATAATTTCACACAGTAAAGCAGCAATGTATATCGAACTAATTCGTTGGCAACTATTTTCAGTTGCTAACTAAGTTACAGAATAACCCCCCTGGTCGCCTATCAGTACAGGGGGGAGCTGTATTATAGGTTTGTATATCCCTCCATACATACATACACACATACAGACATACAAACATCTTTGCGGCGCTTGCGTCTGAGATTTAGCATGCCGTGGTTATCAGGTTTTATAAATTTCTCAAAAGCTGATCCAAGCGTCATCTTGTGAACCAAGAATTGGCAGTCATTCAGACCAATGGCTACACCTGGCCATAAGAGAGACAACAGCACCCGAGTTTTGGGCACCGTGCCCATGACTGAACACTTAGATCACTTCAAGTAGCGGCACGTAAGTCTAGTGCTAAGCGAGAGAAGTGCGCGCAGCATCGTACGAGTGAGCGGGACACAGTACGATTGGAGAGCCAATCAGCGCTTACGAGAGATCCGCGAGAGCTAATCAGTGCTTACGATCCCCACGCCCTCCCCGCGACCCCCTCACACCCCGAGATACCTCATTTTCGACTTCTAGGTCACAGAAGACACACACTAGACACTTTCGCATTCAAGGTCAGCGCTAGACTTTCGTGCCGCTACTTATATGTACATATTTCAAAACAAAGTCCCCCGCGGCGACAGATGCGGCGGGGCCCCCGCCTGTTTGTGATAAACTCAAATCGCTACTGAACGGATTTTTCTGCAGTGTTCACCAATAGGTAACGTGATTCATGAGGAAGGTATATAATTGTATGAAAATAATTATTGAAATTGTCGGAAAAAGTAAAGCCGTCTTCTTCAAAAACGCTGCCTTATCCCTTTGAGATATAACAAAACAATTATGGTGGGACAGTACCTAGCGAATAGCGGGTAATTACTTGTATGTATGTAAGTTAATAATATCCATTATTTTTAGTTTAAATGAATATAACAAATAATCCGCTATATCAGGACGATCAAGATAATCCCGCGGTTCACGGAGCTGATGGTGTTCTACGGCGGCGAGTTCGCGCACTTGCTGCACATCGACATACGCGCGTACAACAGGCCCCTGCAGTACACCCAGCGACACGGTGAGCACATACACACACACACACATACATCCTTCACACTTGGCAATATTGATAGATTGTATATTCTACTAAGTATTAGCTGATGTCAGCGACTTCTTGCGCTTTGGATTCTTATAAAACTCATTCAAACCTTCATATCCCATTTAATCCACTTGGGGGTGGAATTTCCAAAAGTCCTCTTAAAAAAGTCTCTTAAAAGTCTTCTAAAACACGTAATTCTTTATTTTTAACCAGCAGTCGAAATACCGATTGCCCATGTAACTTGAAAAATGACAAACTTTCATCGGTTATTTAACCCACTTGGGCATAGTTTTTCCAAAATTCCTTGAACACGCAATTGTTTATTTATGACCGAAACCTAAATACCAATTTTCATGTGTCAAGTCATTTATCAAGTTATACCAACTTGATAAATTACTTGAAAATGACGGACTTGATTTAAACTTTCATCCCCTATCTAACCCACTTGAGGGTAGTTTTCCAAAAAATCTAAAACATGTAAACTTAACTCTTTATTTTTAAAAGTCGAAATACCGATTTTCATGGATATAACTTCAAAAATGACGGACTTTAATACAAACTTTCATCCCCTATTTAACTCCCTTAGGGGTAAAATTTGCAATAATCCTTTCTTAATGTGCGCCTACGTCATAAAAGGAAACTACTGGGAAAATTTGAAGTTTCTAACTTCAGTGGTTTAGATTGTGCGTTGATGATCAGTCAGTCAGTCAGTCAGTCAGGACAAGTCTTTTTATCTGGGAACACGTCGGCAGTGCTCTTGCCAGTTGAAATTTAAAGACCTCTCAAGCTAAGCATGCAGGCTCACATGCACATTTAAAAAAAATGGTTGACTGTAAAGTTGGTTTACGGACGATAATTTTAAGTGGTAAGATAAGAAAACTCAAAACATTGACTCTCTATCGCTTGTCTCGCGCTCTCGCTTGCACGCTCTGCTATGCCGGCCGATCGTGCCTTCTCTATCGCTTGTTCCGCGCTCTTGCTTGCACGCGGTACGTGACAATGAGTCATGTTTTTTCGTGCGTGCGGCCGGCGTTCATCGATTTATAAGACGTTATGACGATAAAAATATGTTCAACGTGTATTATTTAACTAGAGAATGCCCGCGGCTTCGCCCGCGTGAATTTCGGTTTTGCACAAATCCCGAGGGAATCGTGGATTTCCGGTTCCCGTTCCCGCTCGCTTTTACAACCTTTATACCTACTATCAAGGAAGTTCGCTATAGTAATCTACCTATAGCTGTAGCTATAGATTTCGGGTTTTTCAAAATCCCGTGGGAACTGTGCATTTTTTCAGGATAAAAAGTCAGGGCATAATCTACCTCCATTCAAAATTTCAGCCAAATCGGTTCAGTAGTTGCGGCGTGATTGAGTAACAAACATCCATCCACACTTTCACATCTATACTTCTATACTATTAATAAATAAAATTGAAGTGTCTGTCTGTAATATCGAAATAACTACCTCATATTAAGCTCATATGGTTATTTGAACGGTACCATAACCGAATCACACGTTTTTAAAATTTTTGTCTGTCTGTCTGTCTGTCTGTCTGTCTGTCTGTCTGTCTGTCTGTCTGTCTGTCTGTCTGTCTGTTTGAACGGGCTAATCTTCCGAACGGCTGAACCGATTTTGACGGGACTTTCACATACAAGTAGAGAATTAACCAGGGAGTAACATAGGCTACTTTTTTAACCGACTTTCAAAAAAGGAGGAGTTGTGTTTTTCTACCTATGTACACCGATATCTCCGAGATTTCTGAACCGATTTGCGTAATTTTTTTTTTAATCGATAGAGAAACATAGCGACACTGTCCTACAAAAAACTTGGATTCTAACTCCTCAATCCTGATGCTGTAGGGGAACTGATCCCCAAAATTAATGGGATTTAGGAACTGTCGGTTATTTAAATTGATATTGGGGGTACTAATTAAAGACTTTATCGTTGAATGAACTCGAGTAGGTACATATTCAACTCCTCAACCCTGATGCTGTAAGGAATTGCATTCCGAAATCGTGGGGATCACACGGAATTTTTCCGTTTTGGTGACGGGTTACTACAGATAGGCTACTTTTTGTTCTGAAAATCAAAAGTTCCCCCGGGATTTTAAAAACCTAAATCCACACGGGCGAAGCCGTGGGCATCATCTAGTAATAAATAAAATTGAAGTGTCTGTCTGTAATATCGAAATAACTACCTCATATTAAGCTCATATGGTTATTTGAACGATACTATAACCGAATCACACGTTTTTAAAATTTTTGTCTGTCTGTCTGTCTGTCTGTGTCTGTCTGTTTGAACGGGCTAATCTTTGGAACGGCTGAACCGATTTTGACGGGACTTTCACATATAAGTAGAGAATTAACCAGGGAGTAACATAGGCTACTTTTTTAACCGACTTTCAAAAAGGAGGCGTGTTTTTCTACCTATGTACACCGATATCTCCGAAATTTCTGAACCGATTTGCGTAATTTTTTTTTTAATCGATAGAGAAACATTGCGACACTGTCCTACAAAAAATTTGGATTCCAACTCCTCAATCCTGATGCTGTAGGGGATCTGATCCCCAACACTAATGGGATTTAGGCACTGTCTGTTATTTAAATTGATATTGGGGATACCAATTAAAGACTTTATTGTTGAATGACCTCGAGTAGGTACATGTCCAACTCCTCAACCCTGATGCTGTAAGGAATTGCATTCCGAAATCGTAAGGATCCCACGGAATTTTTCCGTTTTGTGGACGGGTTACTACTTACTACAGATAGGCTACTTTTTCTGGAAAATCAAAGTTCCCACGAGATTTTTACAAACCACACGGGCGAAGCCGTGGGCATCATCTAGTTTATAATATTAGTAAGATAGATAAGGTGGGTGCACCATGGAAGGCCAGGCTCCTTCGAAGGCCAATTATTAAAAAGTAGTAGTTATTTCTATGTGATGACAAATTCCTTTTACTCACACTAACACTCATCGAACTCAACGACACAGACGCGGCGGCGAGTCCCTCACGCTGCTATTTTGTCAGTGAGGCCCCTCACTTCGTTGACTTCGATCGTCGACGTTAAAATTGTAATTTGCGCTCACAGCAAAACGTAAATTTTCAAGTAAATAACCTATTGTTTTCTTTATTTTTTACTCTGAATTAATTTAAATAAGGATTTGCTATGATACTAAAGTAAAAAATATAACTTTTCTTTTATTTCAGTTAAAATATCGATAGTGTTCTTAGAAAAGTCAATGGTTCCTTGTAAAGCCAATCAAAAATATGACGGTTGGCCTTACTAGGGCACATGGGCCTTACTAGGAACATCTAGAAATATTAATACGAAAATATTAATACTTAGTTTTAAAATCTATTTACAACTGAAAACTAAATAGGTATCAGCATTTTCGTGATTTCTAGATTTTGTAACACATTGTTTTAACTTTCCCGATATGTAGGTATAATATGTATCGGCCTTACAAGGAACGGGCCCATAAGAAGGCCATTTTAGGTCAGTTAATTTTTTTATAATTTCTTTTTATCGGTTATTGGCAACTTATTTGGTATCGATATAATACTCATCATTATTATTTTTAAAACTTTTCAACGAATACTTTGTTAGTTATACGATTGTGTTCAAGTAATGTTCGTTGAGTATTTTATATGTGAATATATTATGGTAAGCATTTAATGATTCGTTTTAATGAAAGAATTTTGAATGTAGTTTAAGTATAAACAGATATTTCTATTTTCACAACGTTAGTTTTAAGTTAAACGACTGATTTATTATATTGGCCTTGTATGGAGCCTTGTTCCTAGCAAGGCCGTTTGGAAGAGTTTAATAAAACTTAAGTTTATTAAATAGTTATTAATTCTGCAATAACAAAAAGTGTATTATATGTATCATAATAAAACAAAGTATTACTTAATAACATGTTTGTTTCATTTATCCAGTAAATAAAAGAAAAATAACTGTTTATTCGTTAGTGTGGCCTTCCATGGTCCACCCACCTTACAAGTATAAATTAAAATTTAAAAAATCCCCCGACATTCGCCATTTAGTGGTGGTGACCATCTTGGATTTGTATAGTGCTATTCTACTACTCAAGCCTTTTCATTTGATACCCATATTGAGGGAGTTGTGAAAAAACATGTAATCCGCCATTAAATGGCGGCGGCCATCTTGGACCAAATGAAAACCAAAGGAAAACTTTACTTTAATATTTATTATTTAAATATATATTTCGTTGCAGGAGCACCTCTCAAGAAAACTTCGAAGGCTACAGACAAGACACCGCCTACAACATCGTCCTCCGAAATAAATGAACCCAAACTGAGTCGAGCTGCAAGAGGAGACTGTGACACCAACAAGGAAAATCGACAAAAGTTAGAATCCGAAGAACCAAAAGCCAAAATACTCAAGAAATCGACCAACAAAAAATACACACCCCCGATAAAAAAAACTAACGAAAGTTTAAACATATCAAATATCCCTCATAATAATCGAAACATCGAAAATAGTAATTCTACTGACAAACAAGATATTTCACTAGAACCGGTGGCAAAAATAGCTAAATACGCACAATCAACTTTAAAAAATGATGAAAATACAGTCGCGAATAAATTGCAGACCAATGAAGTAAAACAGTTCAATGTAGTAAGGGAGAATTTCCTCCAAAACGACCTACTCTGCGATATATGTAATTATAAAACAAACAAAAAAAAAACTTTGGAATATCACTTGATCTTACACACACAGGACAAAAATATATTGAAGTGTAGCTGTTGCGGATATATGACTAAGCAGAAATCTAACTTGATGGCTCATATGAGAACTCACACTGGTGAGAAACTATTTACATGCGAAGTTTGTAATTACAAATTTACAGAAAGCGGAAATATGAAGAAACACATGAGAACACACACTGGTGAGAAACCATTTACATGCGAAGTTTGTAATTACAAATTTACAGAAAGCGGAAATATGAAGAAGCACATGAGAACACACACTGGTGAGAAACCATTTACATGCGAAGTTTGTAATTACAAATGTGCACAAAGCGGAGATATGAAGAGGCATAGGAGAATTCACACTGGTGAGAAACCATTTACATGCGAAGTTTGTAATTACAAATGTACACAAAGCGGAGATATGAAGAGGCATAGGAGAATTCACACTGGTGAGAAACCATTTACATGCGAAGTTTGTAATTACAAATGTGCACAAAGCGGAGATATGAAGAGGCATAGGAGAATTCACACTGGTGAGAAACCATTTACATGCGAAGTTTGTAATTACAAATGTGCACAAAGCGGAGATATGAAGAGGCATAGGAGAATTCACACTGGTGAGAAACCATTTACATGCGAAGTTTGTAATTACAAATGTGCACGTAGCGGAGATATGAAGACTCACATGAGAATTCACACTGGTGAGAAACCATATACATGCAAAGTTTGTAATTACAAATGTATAAAAGGCTCAGATTTGAAGAGGCACAGGAGAACTCACACTGGTGAGAAACAGAACATGAACGATACAAACGCTCACTAGCAGCAACTAACATCCACTCGAACTGCCAACAATGTTCATTTTATGCGACTACTAGCAGATACCCGCGACATCGCTCGCGTGGATTTAGGTTTTTAAAATTCTCGTGGCACCATGGCTTCCTCAAGAATTGGGTTATCAAAATGCAAAAAGAATTTTTCAAATCCGATGTACCTATTTCCAGGGATTAGCGCGTTCAAACGAACTCTTCCGCTTTGTTATATTATATTATACCTAGATAGATTTGAGGTTATAATTTCTATTCAATATTTTTCCTATATTATGTTATTTCAAACGTACTTTTAAGTTAATTTATGTTTTAGGGTTCCGTAACTAAAGGGTAAAAAGGGACCCTATTCCTAAGACTCCACTGTCCGTCTGTTTGTCCGTCCATCTGTCACTAGGCTGTATCTCATGAACCGCGATAGTTAGACAGTATAAATTTTCACAGATGATGTATTTCTGTTGCCGCTATAACAACAAATACTTTAAAAAACAAAATAAAAAAAATATTTAAAGGCCCACACAACAAACGTGATTTTTTTTGGCGTTTTTATAGAAAATGGTACGGAACCTTTGGTGCGTGAGTCCGACTCACACTTGGACGGTTTTTTGTAATACTTAATTATATTTCTTAACATTTTGTTGTTATAATACGACCACTTTTATAAGTCGACAACGGTAGGTACTAACTCTGGCCAATGTCTTACGGCCTGCTTCACCAACTTGTAAGTTTTGTCACTTTCTTACTTTATGTCAAGTGACAAAGACAAAAGTTGTAGATAGCTATCCGATACTTATCAGGTGGTGAAACGGGCCCTTAACTAAACTAAATTGTCAGTTCTACATCTAATGCTATCCTTGTATCCAAGGATCACTATGAAAATAATGGCAATATTTTTGGACCTGGTACCTAATTGTTTTTGAAGTGAAACTTTTTTAGTAGGTATCGTTGTGCATTTGAAAATCGATGAAACGAAAAAGCGACACCAAAATCCTCTCTCGCGTACGAGTCCATAAGGAGACAGGAGGTAGAGTTCCCAGGCGCTGCACGAGTGACAGAGATGGACAAACATACATATTGACGTAGGATTTACCCTGCGAGAGAATGAGATAGAATACAAGTCAGATTCCATAACGCTCCGCTTCCGCTCTCCGCCTACGTTCCATTTTGAACCCAAATATTTCAAAAACAAAAAGGTTTATGTTTAATATAATATTTTGGAGCATTCATTTACTACGAACTAAGGCCTAGGCCGCACTGCGAAATTTATTCGCGCGAATTTTTTCGCAAAATTCTGTGACACATGGGAATGTATGAAGCTGCACGCACATGCGATTTAAAATTCGCGAGAAAAATATATTAAAACTAGTAGGGCGCGTGGGTGCGCGGCCCGCAAGCGGACCGCGAGGTTTCGCTTTCGGGTATTTTGGTTTGAGCAGCCTCCACCTATCTCTCCCATATTCCTAATCCTCGATCATTATCACTCTCCATATTTTTTCTTCGAATCATTCTGCTCATCAAGTAGAACTTAAGGTCTTAATCATCTTTTGGCAAAAACCACTCTTCCATCTTTTATACTTGGTGAGATAGACACCGATGTTTGTGTGGCCGCCATCTTGAATCCGCCATTTTGGACTTTTTTTCAGCTCACTGCCAATTGGATGATGTTTCGAGTAATTTTTGTTTGAGCACCTCCTACCTATCTTCAATACCCTGCCCGGGCTCCTCAACCAACTTCCAAACCCTCAATCATCATGTCTTCCCATATTTTTCTTTGAGAGTTCTCCAAAAAACCGCATTAAAGCCTTGCATAGTTCACAACTTGTAGTCTCTTCAATATTCGCCATACATTTTCTATGGCAAAATAAATTCCGCCATTTTGAATTTTTTTTCAATTCATCAAGTAGACCTTTGGATCCTCATCATCTTTTGCGAAGAAACCACTCTTCCATCTTTTATACCCTCCGAGATGGAGACTGACGAAATTTGTATGGCGGCCATCTTTTTTTCGCCATTTTGAATTTTTTTTCAGCGCACTGCCAATTGGATGACGTTTAGAGTGATATTTGCTCGAGCACCCCCCACCTATCTTCAATACCTTAAGCGTGCCATTCGCTCGTCTCTGAAATCCTCAATCATCAGCTCTCTCGATATTTTTGTTCTGAATGAATTTTTATCCTCTATACCAGTAGTTCCCAAAGTGGTCCAGGTGGACCCCCAAGGGTCCACGGGAGACTCGAGGGGGGTCTACGTTGGCGTGACAAGAAAATGGGGGTTCACGAGTCGTAAGCGGGGGTCCACGAATTTTTTTTAATCTGGTTTCGATAGTGAAGAACTAAAATATTGGCTTGACTTCACCTTACAATGTAGGCAGATAATATTTTAAAAAGCTATGGAATATGCAAGTTTTTTCTTGTAAAAACTTGTATATTCCATATTCAGTGCTTAACTTTACCCCCGTCCTTGTCACAGCTGGTCACATTTGTGAGACAATGGTGTGACGTCACATATTTTGCAATATTTCAACAAAATTTTGCTTTAAAATTTCTTATTTCATGTTTTAATAGTACCTACTTTAAAAATATTAGATTTTTAAATGTGACATCAAAAAATGTATGACCCCTTCCACCCCCTTGTCACACAATGTCACAATTCGTCCCCCCTCCCCCTTAACGTGCGACGTAATTTATGGATAGTTGCAATTGGTCGATGGACGCAAATTTCCATAGTAAGATCTAATCTTCATATTTTTTTTTTTCGAGTTTTGGGAATATGGTAGAAATGTGGCTGCAGGGGGTCCACCGGAACTAGTAAAATTTTGAAAGTGGTCCATGAGAAAAAAAAGTTTGGGAACCTCTGCTCTATACGAAACCATTTGTGAAAAAAAAATTTTTCATACAAAATTTTACAGGAGAGGTGATCAATCAGTCAGTGAATGAATCAGCACGAGCAGCTATATATATATTAACTAGTATGGCGCTTGGGTGCGCGGCCCGCTAAAGCGGACCGCGAGGTTTCGTTTTCAGGTGTGTTTTTGTTTGAGCAGCCTCCACCTATCTCTCCCATATTCCTAACCCTCGATCATTATCACCCTCCATAATATTTTTTCTCCGAATCATTTGTCAGAATGAGAGTTCTTCCATAAAAAAAAAATTTGAAAAGGTACTGTATCATAAGTCTTGCATATAGTTCCCAACTTATATTCTCTTCAATATTCGCCATATATTTTGCATGGAAAATAAATTCCGCCATCTTGTTTTTTTTTCTGTTCATCAAATAATCACGTCTTGACCATCTTTTGCCAAATAAATACTCTTCCATCTTTTATACTCAGTGAAATAGACACCGACGAAATTTGTATGGCCGCCATCTTAAATCCGCCATTTTGGACTTTTTTTTCAACTCACTGACAATTAGATGAGGTTTCAAGTAATTTTTGTTCGAGCACCTCCCACCTATCTTTAATACTCTGACCGTGCTCCTCATCCGTCTCAAAAATCTTCAATCATCAGCTCTTTCCAGATTTTTCCTCGGCATGAAAACCAAAAAACCACTCTTCTATCTTCTATACTTGGTGAGATAGACACCGACGAAATTTGTATATCCGCCATCTTGAATCCGACATTTTGGGTTTTTTTTCAGCGCAGTGCCAATTGGATGAGGTTTCGAGTAATTTTTGTTTGAGCACCTCCCACCTATCTACAATATCCTGCCCGGGCTCCTCAAACATCTTCCAAACCCTCAATCATCATGTCTTCCCATATTTTTCTTTGAGAGTTTTCCAAAGAACCGCATCAAAGCCTTGGATAGTTCACAACTTGTAGTCTTGTAGTCTCTTCAATATTCGCCATACATTTTCTATGGAAAAATAAATTCCGCCATTTTGAATTTTTTTTCTATTCATCAAGTAGACCTTTGGATCTTGATCATCTTTTGCGAAGAAACCACTCTTCCATCTTTTATACCCTCCGAGATGGAGACCGATGAAATTTGTATGGCAGCCATCTTTTTTTCGCCATTTTGATTTTTTTTTCAGCTCACTGCCAATTGAATGACGTTTCAAGTGACATTTCCTCGAGCACCCCCCACCTATCTTCAATACCTTAAGCGTGCTCTTCACCAGTCTCCGAAATCCTCAATCATCAGCTCTCTCCATATTTTTGTTCTACTTCAATTTTTGTCCTCTATACGAAACCATTAGTGAAAAAAAAAAATTTTCATACAAAATTTTACAGGAGGGGCGATGAATGAGTGAGTCAGTGAATCAGAACGAACAGCTATATATATATTAATTAATGCGGAATATAAACCTCGCGAATAATTTTCGCAGTGCGGCCCCGCTCTAAGCCCTCATACGCATTAGCGGTCAACCGCGTGCGCGGCTAGCCTCTTCATAGAATTTCGTCGCGGTTTAGTGCGTACAAAATGAGCGGTTGCATATAAAAATATAAAAGCGGCTAGCCGCTAATGCGTATAAGCACTAAGAATTTACTAAGAATTCACGCGTGTCAAAAGAAACTTTCAATTTATTTGCGATTTTTTTTCTGAACTTGTGCGCTTACAGTTGGAAATAGGGCAAGATGGCACTAACACGGTTATTTTCACGTTATTTTTGTACACTGAAACAAATTAATTTACGTCGAAAGTGATTTTGGACATTTGTGATTGTGCACAAATGCACATCGATTTGCCACGCGTTTTCCCCTCACTTCGCCGTTCTATCCTTGATATATGTATTTCTATGAAAGCTAGGCTGACAAAAATTGTAAGGCCGACCGTTAAAGATGCTTAAATTGCTAATAACAGTGCGTTACTTTGCTATACCTACTCTAGTAATATCATATTTTTTGTATTTGTGTTATTTTTCATTAAATTTTCATCCTCTAAAATGTTGTTAATTTATTTTATCTACTCTCATTGTTCACTATTATAAGGTTCATTTTTCTCTGACGGGTACACTCAAATGAAATGCGGGTGTCTTCGATACTTGTTTATTAGCGACTGACTGCATGCAACTTAAATAACGGCAATGATATATTACTTATAAGATATCTTGGAAAGAAAACCCTGATACATTATTTACAAAAAAATAGATACATAGGCAGTGTTGAACATATCGCCCACCAAAACGATAGTTTTTAGGGTTCCGTACCCGAAGGGTAAAAAACGGAGCCCTATTAATGTCACTCGGCTGTCTGTCTGTCTGTCTGTCTGTCTGTCTGTCTGTCCGTCTGTCCGCCGGTCACAGGTCTCTAGCTCGCAGACGAAATGAGTTACAAACCTGAAATTTTGGTATTTAGTGTAAAACGTTAACCCAAAATCAAATATTGAATTAGAAATTGAATTAAATTATTTTTCAGGGTGGCTCCCATACATGAAAAAGGAGCCGGAAAAAAAAAATTTTTCTTTACCCTAGCTTGTGGGGTATCATTGTTTAGAGCTCATTAAGTAGAGTACAAATATATATTTTTTTAATTTTTATCTCAAAAAATAAGGGAATGGGAGGCCATCAAATTTGTCAGTTTTAGACCATTTTTGTGACGGGGGCTATCTCAAAAACTAAACTAGTTGGGAATATGATATTTCAGTATATTATGTACTATATGCTCTATTTAAACAACAAATACTGAAAACAACGATTTATTAAATAGTTTATAAGCTGTGACCAAAATAAACGAACATTTTTTTGGGTTTTTCTTTCACGGTTTGTTGCGATGTCTAGCTCGGAAATTAAATATTTCTTAGACCCAAAATATTATATTGTTCATAATTATGTACGGAACCCTGAAAGAGCAAGGCCCGACTCGCACTTGGCTGATTTTTACATACTACTCCGCCCACCATGACAACGTTTTTCTCGTAATTTTATCTATGTAAATACACTGAATTATTATGTAGGTACTAGAACAGACAACGCTAACAAAATCTGTGTACCGCGAGCAGCAGCCCTCCTCCCGCGCGCCCCGCTCCTTGAGACATAGATGGGACTACTACAATACAGAGGCGACACATTGAGTATATTCTACCTATTGAGAAATCGCATCTGAGAGTTTGATTTACAATGTTTATTTTATAGCACTATGTGCCCCAAACTCGCACTTAAGCAACGTTTATCCGGGACTTGGGTATTCTATTACCTATTAAACCTCGAAAAAATAATAAAACTGCCTCGTTGGTCTACCATTGATATGCTTGACTGCGAATTTTTAGGTCATGGGTTTAATACCTAAGTCAGGTCAAGCCTGGCATTGGAAGTTAGCGGTGCTTTACCCCCGTACCTCGGAGAGCACGTTTAAAGCTGTCGGTCCCTGTACTTATCACTAATTTGTGATAATAGTTGTTAAAAACATAGCTAATTCATTCACAACTAATTCACCTTTCAAACAAAAAAACCCGCATTCAAATCGGTTCACCCATTTGAGCGCTAAGGTGGAACAGACAGACACACACACACACACACACACACACAAACACGTCATACTTATAACACCCCATCGTTTTTGTATCGGAGGTTAAAAATAAAGTGTCTCATCTGCGTAGTTTCTTAGTCTATGAATTTCAGCGAAACATGGCAGCAAGTGCGGTGACGTACCGTAAAACGGGGTGAATAGGGACAAATTCCAACTTCACATAATTAAATTACATGTTTTACCAATAATTCAGTGAACTTACGAGTGAAAAGTAACTCCTTGGCCTTTACTTGTATTTCTTGAGTGGTTGGCACAGTATTGCAGTACACACCCAGGCATATTTAATTGATTTTAAATAGATCTCAAACACGTCACGCTCCGACAGGCGCTTCGCGCAGACTAAGTGAGCTAAGGTACGTTTACCATAACTCTTGTTACAAAAAACCAAGTCTCGGCGTCGACTCTATATAATAATTCCTCAAAGATGTAAATATCGGTTTTTTTATTCTTCCATTTCTTGGTAACTTGGAAATAATAACATTTTTTTATATATTCAATCTTCTAAAACTGTGGACTGTAAACTTAATATCTAATATATATCTTTCTCTGTCTTTGAAATGTCTTTAAACTTGCAATTCTTCATATTCATTAATTAGCTGTTAATTAATTACTTAATAACTTCTAAAACCTAGAATTGTATGTCTACTGACTTCTCCTTTAGTAAGTAAATCTTTGTATTTTTTCCCATTTCTCTTCTTCTTTTGTCAATAACTTCTTCTTTTATGAATTTACCTTCCAGTAATTGCAAAGGTTGCGATCCTTTTCAGACTAATACTGTTGTTGACCTGAGATTATCCAACCCAAACATGTTCTTTGTGCCACTACACCGTCAGGACTCTTTATCAAGCCATCCTCTATAATTCTAGAATAGACATTGGCACCTAGCAGAATATCGACACCACCTGGTGTAAAACAGGTAGGGTCAGCCAACTGTATGGTTTGGAGTTCTGCACAATTCATCGTTATGTGCTTGGAGGGTAGGATTGTTGATACTGTCTTCAGTACAAAAGCTTTCACTCGAATCTCTTTATCTTCATTGAATCGCGAAGTAACTGACAGATCAACTGAATGTTTGCTTGTTAACTTCGTTCCTTCTCGCACTCCAGCGACTACAGCGTTGACATCGTTCTAGACAAACCCAGGAGTTCGACTGCTCTGTTAGATATGAATGAAGCCGCAGATCCTTGGTCAACAAGAGCACGAAGTCTGCGTGTTTTTCCATCGCTTGTCCTTATTTTCACGTGTGCTGTGGGTAATAACACCTTATTACTAAGTTGTTCTCTTGAGAAATGTGCTGCTGTTATCTTGTATTCTGGGTGTGTTTCTTCTTCTCTCTCCTTCTTCTCTTCTTGCTTTGATTGATGTAATAAAAAATGGTGTCTTCTCCGACAAACTTTGCAGGTTTTCCTACATAAGTACTGAAATACGCGGTGATTTGGTGTGAGGCAATTAAAACACATGTTATTGTCCTTCACAAAAGAGTGACGTTTTACTACCAGCTGCTGGATAAAATATGTACAGTTCTGGATAGAGTGACCATAAGTCTTACAATAAACGCAGACACGTGACGTTTTCTTATTGCCATGTGCAAATTGAAATCTGTTATTTTTAGGTTCTTCTATGGTAACGTGGATGGTTAATAAGATGGTTAATGATGCAGTATGGATGCTCGCATAGATAGATACTGAATAAATTAAACGACTTGGTTTAAGATTAAATCTCACAACTTTTTGCGGTAGAACAACTGCGTTGCGAGACTTGCATTTTTATACGTCATGTTATTTTTTATTGGATCTCTTTTTATGAAGTCAAAAACATAACCTAAATTCATGAATGTAACATACAAACTCACAAAGCGATTAAACTGATATAAACACCGGCACGAAACTCGAGGGCTGACCTTCAATGCGCAGAAGTCGAAAGTGAGGTATCTCGGGGTGTGAGGGGGTCGCGGGGAGGGCGTGGGGGTCGTTCGTAAGCACTGCTTAGCTCTCGCGGATCCCTCGTTTATAACACCCCACTGTTAGCACAGGTGTTGATAAAATAATTCATCGGACTGACCTCCTCACAAGCAATGGTGATTTTCCTTCTGCTTTGTGGATTGGCCGACATAAGGAAGTTCGGTGAATTGTTGCTGATTTTGTCACTGCAAATGAAATTTTTAAATGGGTATGAATGAATTATTACACAATTATTATAATACTAGATGATGCCCACGGCTTCGCCCGTGTGGATTTAGGTTTTTAAAAATCCCGTGGGAACTTTTGATTTTCCAGAACAAAGAGTAGCTTATCTGTAGAAACCCGTCCCCAAAACGGAAAAATCCCGTGGTATCCCCACGATTTCGGAATACAATTCCTTACAGCATCAGGGTTGCGGAGTTGGATATGTACCTACCTACTCGAGTTCATTCAACGATAAAGACTTTAATTGGTACCCCCAATATCAATTTAAATAACCGGAAGTTTCTAAAACTCATTAGTTTTGGGGATTAGGTCCCCTACAGCATCAGGATTGAGGAGTTGGAATCCAAATTTTTTATAGAACAGGGTCGCAATGTTTCTCTATCGATTTAAAAAAAAATTACGCAAATCGGTTCAGAAATCTCGGAGATATCGGTGTACATAGGTAGAAAAACACAACTCCTCCTTTTTTGAAAGTCGGTTAAAAAAGTAGCCTATGTTACTCCCTGGTTAATTCTCTACTTGTATGTGAAAGTCCCGTCAAAATCGGTTCAGTCGTTCCGAAGATTAGCCCGTTCAAACAGACAGACAGACAGACAGACAGACAGACAGACACACAGACAGACAGACAGACAGACAGACACACAGACAGACAGACAGACAGACAAAAATTTTAAAAACGTGTGATTCGGTTATGGTAGCGTTCAAATAACCATATGAGCTTAATATGAGGTAGTTATTTCGATATTACAGACAGACACTTCAATTTTATTTATTAGTATAGATATATAGCTCGATTACCACTCACTGACTGACTGACTCATTGACATAATTGTTCTCCTAGAAAGAGACAGAACCTTATAATATAGTTCGAAAGTATGTTAATAATAGTACAAGTGGTATCACCACGAAGTGGTGATAAACTCCGAGAGAATATCGGAGCAAGTTCGAATTAATATATTATATTAGCACAGCACTCGCGTGGAGCGCAGTGGTCAATTCAAAGATATTATGTTAATTAATAGTACATGTGCCATCACCACGGAGTGGTGATAAACTCCGAGAAGGTCAGAGCAAGTTCGAATTAATATTGTATGTTAGCACTGCACTCGGCTTGGAGCGCAGTGGTCAATTCAAAGATATTATGTTAATAATAGTACATGTGCTATCACCACGGAGTGGTGATAAACTCCGAGAGAATGTCAGAGCAAGTTCGATATTTATATGAACGCAAGTCGCCATGTCAAGAAAGGTTCACAAGCACATATGCGCCAGGCTCCCTCTCATGAATAGCGTCAAAGCGTAAGATTAGGTTAGCATTAATATAAAATTAGTATATGTATTCGTCTGTCGCTATCCCAAGGAAAAGGGTACACAAGGCATCCTAGACACCAAGGCTCCCCCCTCTGAACAGCAACATACGATAGTGTATCGCCCCAGTATTGATACATGAACGCAAGTCACTATAATTGGAAAAACTCACAAAACATTTTATAGTGCTAGCGCTTTCCTCTATAAATAGCGCTAAAGTGTTAGATTAGACTACCACTTATTATTAATTTATTTTATATATCGCCATCACCATTATAATTTGTTAGTCTCATATAATGCCGTCCACAGGACTTCCATATACAATCTCAAAATTCCGTCACTCATGACGCTGAGAGCCCCATCCCCTATGTTACTTTTGGCATCAAAACAGCGGTAATACCGACTCTGAAGGAATTCCCCATAGTAAACGATAACCGAGTATAATGTCCGTACTACGTGTAATCGCCTCTGCTTCTCGTATTAGATCCTGACCTGAACAAGGTGGGAATCAAAGTTCATCATTATTTATATAATCTCATGCGAGAGCACATTAGTACCCTCAACTACTAAGCCCATTTTGATAAAATTCAAACAAAAATTTTTTAGCATATTCGAACCCGTATTCTTATAATAATTATTTAGCATGTAATATTGGGTCGTTACAGTTGTTTACGTCGGTTCATCGGTTCCCTCACAATTATCAAAATTCAAAATTCAAAATCATTTATTTCATGTAGGCCAACGTGTGGCTCTTATGACATGTCAAGAATCTACCACCGGTTCGGAATGCTGATTCTGCTGAGAAGAGCCGGCAAGAAACTCAGCAGTTGCTCTTTTCAAAACAAAATTGTTACAAGTATTGTTACAAAATTGTTAAAGTACTCATTAGATTTGAATATGAGATGTCGTCGGCTTCGCTTTAGCGTTCTACATGTCCAAATCCAGTATCACGGATAGGATAAACAAATATACAAGAAGTAAATCAAAAAAAAATATCGTGTTAAAAATCAAATAAAAAGTCTCATTGAGTAGATTCCGAATGCATAAGTTGTACATAAAAATATGAACCGTTCTTCCGTGGTGGTAATTTTAAGAACAGTAGACGGGTTTTAGTTTTTGATCTTTGATTGTGATCGCAACCTCTTAACTGAATATTTGCATGAAGTTCTCCGTACTGTACCTAAGACAAAGTATCAGTCTTCTTCTTCTTCCGTACTATACGTACCGAGTTGACCTACAACTACAGATACTACAACCTTATTTTGTCAAATGTCCACTACATTTGACAAAATAAGGTTATTATTATATCGACCAGAATCTCATGAAAAATAGGGAAATGAAATTCCAAGGTTAGCAACACTACGGCTGCCCTAGCGATAAACAAAGTAACTGACATTTTTTGTGAAATTGACTTTTTGCATAAACAAAAGTTTTATGTCAAGTAGATTTTTACCACAGTTTAATATTTCAAATAACTTGAACCGTTTATTGAAAATTAAATTGCCCAAACAAAGTAACTGCACTCACTAACCCGGAATATAAATGCAAAAACCAAGTAAACAACAAGCACAACACAAAAACAAAGTAATTGGATGTTGATTACATTGTTTTTGTATTTAAAATGCAGTTGCTTGATTTTTCGTTTCGTGAAACGATCCCAGGTAAGGTGTTCTGAATGTAATTACTTTGTCTATCACTAAGGCAGCCGAGTTAACCTAGTATTTTGTACCTAAAATTTTGTAGTAAGCAACACTTACTACAAAATTTAATTTCCCTATTTTTCATGAGATTCTGGTCGATCTATAAAAACTTTTGATATAAAATATACAACTAATTTTCCCCCATACACATTATAAACAATCCTGTACCTATTTATTGCCAACTGAACAATGGTAGCGTCACATCACAAAGAGTACAGCTAGTACACTCCTCGTACAGCAATAAATAAATGTACATAATGGTCGCATCTTAATTGCCTTTCCTTGTATCTCTGCATTATAAATTCAGACAAATGAAGGAAATTCAATTGTAAGTTCGATCGTACACGCGCTCATATCTCGTTCCCTCTCCGTGGCTTTCCAATTAAGCAATTTAGATACAAAGCCGGCCTAACACGACATTATACGAATGTAAAACAACGGATATCGGAATGATAATTCAGTGATGTAAATAACAATAAAGTTATCAGGAACGGCCGCCTGGTATGGGTTTTGACAATAAAATGTGTCACGGAGAGTGCGGAGCGCGACCCGCCGGCCGCCGCGCGGTAGGTATTGGATGAATTTACGACGGACCACGTATCGCCCCAGTGTAGACTTTGTTCAGGGCACTATCGATATCTGTGCCTGTGAATATACTGCCTTAAAAACATATGTACCTGCTCTCTATCTTTATCAAAGAGTGCAATGTGCGCACATCTTTATTATTTGTTTATCAAACTAACCACGAACGTATATATACGTGTGTGTACCTATACGTGCCTACATGCAAATTGTATGATAGGCGAAAAAATCTGTGGCATTAATAATAAATTGTTCGTAAATTTTTAAATTTATTTTGCAATTTTGTTTGCGTTAATTTGAGACTGTATCTCGTGACGGCTGCCCACTCTTATTTCACTCTTGCGTTGATAGGCTTTCATTGAAAGCGCTGCGTAAAGCACATTACTCGCGTTGACTTTGAGTTAGATAACAAAATGTCTCCTAAGGCTACAGCGCCAATCAAAATGAGCTATATTCTGTGTTTATCGTTGTATCTAATTTACAATATAACACTGTGGTGGAAGGCTTTAACGCTGATTAATCGCTATTTATTTTTCGTTGAAGAAATAAAATAAAGAAGTTGTAACTTGAAATCCCATAAGCATTTTGAAAAGCCTTATAATTTAATTATAAGACGATGACATAATTTATCCGGGCTTAGTTCGGCTAAATGAAGATATAATTACGATTTATTCGATGAAAATGAACAAGAAACGCGTTGAAGTCTTTCGTATGCGCCACGGCCGCGGCATGGGTAACAAATCAATGTGGCGTATCCACGTCTGTGGTTCTAATTCTATTGTCGCTGGAATAAATCAATTGAGACATTTATCAGTTTCGTTCCGTCCCGATCCGAACTAATTACGAATAAGTATCGGCACCCGAGATCGAATCTTGTCCCTCTGCTCTCTTCCTGAAAGATCGTTGCGTCGATCCGAACAGTACAAGGAAAAAGGCGATAACCGATAGACTTATGTGGATGTGATCGAAATAATTTTAAAAATAAGGAAGAATTTATAAGGAAAGCTATAGTGAATAACACCACGCTGAGACCACCAAACAGTTACCATTACCTTTTTATTGGTAAGCTTTGCTTTAGGACACTGTTGCGGCGTTTGACCTGGGGTCAGCCATTGCGTTTTCCGCTTACGATTATCGTAAAGTATCCATTTTTCATCACATGTCACAATTCGATCCAATATCCTTCATTTCTGTATCGATTCAACAAGGCAACGCAAGTTTCAACACGCGTTTATTTCTGCAGATCAGTCAAATCATGAGGCACCCATTTTTCATATTTTTTTATTTTATTGATTTGACGCAAATGAGTCAATATTGTTGGTAAGGTAACGCCGCTAATTCCTGGGTAGTTTGGCTCGGATCGGCTTCCACCATCTCTTTCAAATCATTGTTATTCACCTGTGTGGGCGGTCTTCCACGTGGTTCGTTCTTCAAATCGAAGTTTCCATCACGAAAGCGTTTAAACCAAAATCGCACAGTGCGTTCATTAGGAGTCCCCTCTCCAAACGCAACATTAATATTGCGAGCTGTTTCTGCCGCGTTAGTTCCGCGTCGGAACTCGTATTAAAAAATCACAAGAATTTTCGAAGTATCCATCTTTATTGTATAAGCTGAATAAAAAAAACAACTGAAAGTTGATAATCGAATGTTGCACATTTTTACACGCTTTATATTAGCTTCACCTGTATGTATGTTTGTAACCGACTTCTTTGAAGGCGATTTTGACCCACTTTAAACAGTCAGATTCCATTCAAACTTTGTAGATTTATCGAGAACCGATGACAATACACTAATTTGATAAGATTATTTCATTATTCAATTTGGAAAATAAGATTTTGTGTTCATTCACCAAAAGTCGTCGGTAAGGAAAAACAGTAAACATTCAAAATCGCACGGTAACTAACTCCACGCTATCGCTGCCTTTGCTCGGCTGTTTATTCGCTGAAACCCTAACAATTTGTAGAACTGATGATAAACTCTACAAAATATTGAAACTATAACTGTTATTTGTCTGCTTGCAGCCGTTTATGGACAGTTTTTGCGAGTCTGAAATCTTTATCGACATTTATCTAATTATTATTGTTTTCAACAATAAGTTGATGTGCACAAACTTAAAACACATCACAGACGGATGGTTACTTAAAATATTTACAGAATCTGTTCAATTAGACTAGATAACAAATTCGATTGATTCGCTTGAAATAAGTTTTTGTTCTTATCATGATACATCTTTGTTTGTCATAATTGTCTTATTGAATTTGTCATGTCGTCATATTATCTTATGACTCATGAACTGATACTTAACTGCCAACAATACCTCATTTATGGAAGTCTATTGAGTGGTTTGGCAATTACGAGGGAATCGATGAACCGAAAAACGGACACATACCTATCTGACAAACACTATAACCCTCCAGAAATCGGGTAGTAGGTACCTAATTAAAATAGATAAAAGTTAATTTAATTTCGAGGCATTCATTGCCATGAAGATATGTCTAGGATATGCTTCTTGGCTCAGAGTTTACTTTTATAGTTCTTGAGTTCCTGACCTACCCTAACGATATTTTCTTGAAAATTGATAACGCGATAAACAACAGCTATAAACTGTTTCTTAAAATTTTAATAACCACAACTAACATTTACAGTTCTCCTAGCATGCACATCGAAAAAAAATTGTTTCTAAAAAAAATGGACGAGCCTTTGTCAGCGGAAATTTCTGTCATTCATGATCAATCATTATGAATTGAATATAATGATCAATTGAAGTGTGCGTGAATCATTTCTGTTTTATAGTTACGCAAAATTTTTCTGTCAGTGTACCTACATATTAATTGCGCTTGTATAAGCGAAGGACTTCAAAATTTGGCAGCAAATATTTTTCTCCCATCCATAGACACGTCTAACGCCGTATTTCCCCTCTATTTACTCCTTGCCGCACATCCTTCATAACTTTACCGAATCCGCGCCGATAAATAACTGTAAGCTGTGTTTCAAGGGGCTCGTATAATCTCAAGGATCGGGTGATTTTTTGCCCTGGATTTATTTATTTTTTGCCCGGGGTGGCAATCTGGAAATTTTGGAATAATCTCCGCCGCGGAGTCACATGTGCATGCGCCGGGTGATAAACATTTTATTGGAATGTTTTCAAAGCAAAAACTGCTAACCAAATGTTGGTTTCAATTTGGGATCTCGAAGGAAGTTGTTATTCAAAATATAATTATTGATGCATTCTCTTGGTAACGCAAATCTATTGTAATTATATGTTTATGTTTTGAATATTATTCAATTTAAGATGTAAATAACTGTCTCATCCTCGGGGGAACTTCTTTTTCAGGATGAAAAGTATCCTATGTCCGTTTTCAGGATGCGAGCTATCTCTGTAATACCTACCTACCAAATTTCAGCTCAATTGGAAGAACAAGTATAAATTGAAAATTTAAAAAACCCCCGACATTCTCCATTTTGTGGTCGCGGCCATCTTGGATTTGCCTAGTGCTATTCTACTAGTCAAGCCCTTTCATTTGATACCCATATTAAGGGAGTTGTGAAAAATATATAAGGTAAAGTCTCCTTATTCCGTGGTATTTTCATAAAAACTCGAAAGAACGTCAAAAATTAAGCATTTACTACACCTTTCTGAAGAACTGGTTTTTTTTATCAGAAGCGTTATTTATTTAACTCTTGAAATATCCTAAAAGGACAACAATTACAACTTGATTTAAATGTAAAATTAAATTAAATATGAATAAAAGTCCGAATGCTCCAATTCCGAGGTAAAAATCCTAATTCCGAGGCAAATGGCTCCTAATTCCGAGGGTACAAAATACAAAGGGAAACGAGTAGAATGAATTCTACATGGTGTTCAAAAATGAACTGTATTTATTAATAGATTTCAAAATCAATTCGATACGTATGTAATTGTTTAATTATGATTGTGTGTAAAATATTAATATATGTATATTATTAATATATATATAGCTGCTCGTGCTGATTCATTCACTCACTGACTGACTGACTGATTGATCACCTCTCCTGTAAAATTTTGTATGAAAATTATTTTTTTCACAAATGGTTTCGTATAGAAGATAAAAATTCATTCAGAACAAAAATATGGAGAGAGCTGATGATTGAGGATTTCAGAGACGAGCGATGGGCACGCTTAAGGTATCGAAGATAGGTGGCGGGTGCTTGAGCAAATGTCACTCGAAACGTCATCCAATTGGCAGTGAGCTGAAAAAAAATTCAAAATGGCGAAAATAAGATGGCCGCCATACAAATTTCGTCGGTCTCCATCTCGGAAGGTATAAAAGATAGAAGAGTGGTTTCTTGGCAAAAGATAATCAGGATCCAATGGTTTATTAGATAAATAGAAAAAAAAATCAAAATGGCGGAATTTATTTTTCCATAGAAAATGTATTGCGAATATTGAGAGAGAGAAGTTGTGAACAAAGCAGGCCTTTGATGCGGTTCTTTGGAGAACTCTCAAAGAAAAATATGGGAAGACATGATGATTGAGGGTTTGGAAGACGGTTGAGCAGCCCGGGCAGGGTATTGTAGATAGGTGGGAGGTGCTCAAACAAAAATTACTCAAAACCTCATCCCATTGGCACTGAGCTGAAGAAAAACCCAAAATGGTGGATACAAGATGGCGGCCATACAAGGCCTTCGCATGATTTTTTGTCTTCTATACGAAACCATCAATGAAAAAAACAATTTGTACGGAAAAATAAATTCTGACATCTTGATTTATTTTCTATCCATTTAGTAGATCTTTAGGTCTTGATCATATTTGGCCCAGAAAATACTCTTCCATCTTTTATACTTAGTGAGACATCGACGAAATTAGTATAGCCGCCATTTTGAATCAGCCATTTTGGAGTTTTTTTCAGTTCAGTGCTAACTGGATGAGGTTTCGAGTAATTTTTGCTTGAGCACCTCCCACCTATCTACAATACCCTGCCCGGGCTCCTCAACCATCTTCCGAACCCTCAATCATCATAATATCTTCCCATATTTTTTTGAGATTTCTCCAAAAAACCACATCAAAGCCTTGCATAGTTTACAACTTGTAGTCTCTTCAATATTCGCCATACATTTTCTATGGAAAAATAAATTCCACCATTTTGGTTTTTTTTCTATTGATCAAATAGACCTTTGGATCCTGATCATCTGTTGCTAGGAAACCACTCTTCAATTTTTTTTACCCTCCGAAGTGGACACCGACGAAATTTGTATGGCGGCCATCTTTTGAATTTTTTTCAGCTCACTGCCAATTGGATGACGTTTTGAATGACATTTGCTCAAGCACCTCCCTCCTATCTTCAATACCTTAAGCGTGCTCTTCATCCGTCTCCGAAATCCTCAATCATCAGCTCTCTCCATATTTTTGTTACGAATGAATTTTTGTCTTCTATACGGAATCACTAATGGAAAAAAAAAATTTATACAAAATTTTACAGGAGGGGTGATCAATGAGTGAGTCAGTGAATGAATCAGCACGAGCAATAATAAGATAAACGTTTTAGAATATGAATGTTTGCGTGACTGAACGCGAATGATACTTGGTGTAACTGAAACCATACTGAAATATTGTGAGCATCCTGTATTTTATTTCTATACATACCACATAATTAGAGGCTCATAGAACCTTATTCCGAGGTAGTATTTCTATCCATACCACATAATTAGGGGCTCATAGAACCTTATTCCGAGGTAATACCACGGAATTGAGTTTTGTAACAAAAAACACGTTTCCTAATTCCGAGTGTTAAAAAAGAAAAGATTTTTCCATAATAAACAAATAATTTAAAGCTTAATTAGATTATCTTCGTAAATATGTACAATACTCTCTCAAAATTGCATCGAAATATGTATAAATTTAATTTTCTTTTAAATTAATTTTCTTTAGCTTTCCCATACAATCTATCAATAAATTACCTAAATAGGTAAACTTTGACACGGTATAGTTAGTGATTGAGACGCCAAAGTGTACCTCGTAATTAGGACTCTGTAACCTTATTGCCTATTTAAATATTCAAAACCGAAACAAGAAGTATTTAACATAAAACGACTCTAAAAATTGAAAAAGTTATGAAGTCTATGAAATCGCAATTCCGCGGTATACCACGGCGTTAGGAACCGGCTAAAATATTTGGCACCTAACGCCGAGGTATTTTCAAAACCTATTTTCACCTTAATTTCTTTACAAATATTCACAAAAGTTGATTGTTTTCGATTGAAAATATAGTCCTTCAAATATTCAAATCTAAATAAAAACAAATAAAGCTCAAAATTAACGGATAAACACTATTTAAAAAAATGTAGGTATTTCGTGCACGAGGTCCAAAATGTATGAAACATGCGTTCGGGCCGGCCGCTAGTGTAGAACTTGCCGGTTATTTTAAAACATATACATATAAAACCAACAATTTCGTCATTTATCTATGGAATGATAAACTATCAATTGATTAAGATATGTTGCAGTAAAAAATAGCTTGGTGATCGGTTGAAAACGCTGTTTTTCTATATACCTCGGAATTGGGTGCCAATTTTAGAATACCACGGAATAAGGAGACTTTACCTTAATCCAATTTTTTTTTTAATTTTTTATTTATTAATTAATCATATCCTGGACTGAAATTTGTTAGGCAACCCATATGCAATATATTTATTGACATGTTAAATTAAATATAAAATACGTTTCATCAAATAAACATCTCGGTGAAGGTCGTTGTATAGCGGGATTTTAGACCATTATAAGTATCTTATTCAACAGAAAAATTGTAATTATGACTTTGACTTTCACTTAACCCTAAAAGATTAATCAAAAGTAAAATTTTAATCGTGTTATGTACTTTTTAATATCATGTTGATTGTTCGTAACTACCTTATTTTAGTAGATATTATTATCTATTAGTAATTAGATGATGGCCGCGACTTCGTCCGCTTGGATTTAGTTTTTTTTAATCCTGTGGGAACTATTTGCTTTTCCGGGATAAGAGTTGCCTATGTCAATTTCCGGGACGCAAGCTACCTCTGTACCAAATTTCGTACAAATCGCTTAAACGGATGGACCTTTAAGAATCCCATGGGAACTCTTTGGTTTTCCGGGATAAAAAGTAGCAAAATTCAATTATTAATTGATGCAAATAAGTTAGTAGCAAATTAAGTAGCAAAATTAAATTAATCATGAAGCATCAGGTAATGCATCTTTGACTGACTCAGGACAGTTCCAACGTGTCGCTTTATCATCTTCTGAATCATCATCTGCACTAATTTGTGTCTTTTTTTGCTTTTGTACTCTCCTGGATACTGCACTCTTTTTATGTTGCTGTATAGTAGGCTTGCGCTTTCTATTCAAAGTGCTTGTAGTTGCACATTCATTATTCTTGAGGTGGTTGGTTTTCAATTTGTTCATGTGATATGTTAATGGCCTGTCATCATCAGATATATTATCTACGGAAGCTTGCCGCCTAGGCCTTAACTGGTATTTAGGTAAAGTTTTTTTTTAGATGACTCATTTTTAATGGTTTTGTTAGGTTTCCTTGTCAGAGTGACTTTTTCGACAGCTGGATAATTCGTTTCTAACCTATGCAAAACAACACGTGGTGTATGTAGAATGCATTCCTGGATGGGAGAATGCAATGGAATCTAAAATTTTCTTCGCGGATGTGTTGTGGCTAATTAAATGGACTTCTGCTGAAGTGGAAGGTCCGTTATCCGAGGCAGCAGGGTCTGCTGTTCGGCGTTCAACAGCCGGCGTTGGCACAAGCGCTCCTTGCGCGAATTTGCGCTGTGCTTGCACTTTTGGTTTTATGATGCGTATTGCGTTGCGGCTTTCAACGGCACGCTTTTCTCCTCTGCAAAATTACTGCAACCTAGAACAAAACAGACAACACAAATATTAATCTATATACATAAAAATCTTAAATATATATTATATATATAAATAAATAAAATTGAAATGTCTGTCTGTAATATCGAAATAACTACCTCATATTAAGCTCATATGGTTATTTGGACGGTACCATAACCGAATCACACGTTTTTAAAATTTTTGTCTGTCTGTCTGTCTGTCTGTCTGTCTGTTTGAACGGGCTAATCTTCGGAACGGCTGAACCGATTTTGACGGGACTTTCACATACAAGAAGAGAATTAACCAGGGAGTAACATAGGCATAACTACTTTTTTAACCGACTTTCAACAAGTGTAAATTGAAAATTTAAAAAACCCCCGACATTCGCCATTTTGTGGCAGCGGCCATCTTGGATTTGCAATAATGCTATTCTACTAGTCAAGCCCTTTCATTTGATACCCATATTAAGGGAGTTGTGAAAAAATATGTAATCCGCCATTTTGTAGCGGCGGCCATCTTGGACCGATTTTCATCAAACATAGCTAACAACACTCGACTAAATCACCTTTCAAACAAAAAAACCGCATTCAAATCGGTCCACCCGTCTGAGCGCCACAGAGGAACAGATACACACACACACACACACACACACACACACACACACACACACACACACACACACACACACACACAGACACGTCAAACTTATAACCGCTGCCGATGGCCGCTGCCACAAAATGGCGAATGTCGGGGGTTTTTTAAATTTTCAATTTACACTTGTTGAAAGTCGGTTAAAAAAGTAGTTATGCCTATGTTACTCCCTGGTTAATTCTCTACTTGTATGTGAAAGTCCCGTCAAAATCGGTTCAGCCGTTCCGAAGATTAGCCCGTTCAAACAGACAGACAGACAGACACGTCAAACTTATAACACCCCGTCGTTTTGCGTCGGGGGTTAAAAAAGGAGGAGTTGTGTTTTTCTACCTATGTACACCGATATCTCCGAGATTTCTGAACCGATTTGCGTAATTTTTTTTTTTTAAATTTAAAAATTTTTTTTTTTAAAAAGGTATCCTTTGTCCTACCTCGGAGTATAAACTCAAATCGTACCAAGTTTCATTCGAATCCGTTCAGTAGTTTCGGCGTGATGCGCGGCCAAGATACAGACAGACAGACAGACAGACAAAAATGAAAAAAATTGCAGTTTTGGATTCAGTATCGATTATAGAGTGCCTTCCAATAAAAATTTTCAAAATATCTTCAATGTGCAGAATTCGATCTGTTACAGTTTTATTATATTATATAGAAGATAGATAGATATAAAAGTATTATTTCGCTTAGAAACATAGTATTCCATCCAAATTTCAATTATTTGTAAAAACAAATCGCATAACCAACCAAAATGAACAAAAGTATCTATGTCTCCTTTTCTAACACGCTACGCGCGTATAAGGCAGAGGGAGTACATTATTTTTATCGATTTTCGCTCGAAGCTGCATAAGGTGAAAAATGGGCGACCATCAGTTGAAGCTACATAAGGTGATAGTTGAAGCTACATAGGTTATTGCAAGCAAAATTAGGCTGTATACTAATGTATTAAGACATAAATTACAAAGTATTAGTTTGTTTATAAAAATACACATGTATACTCGTTTATATAGGTTTTCTCGGGACATGTTTTTCGTGAATTTTGTATGACACCAGACGTCCAAGTACTATATGTCAATGCCTTTCATGAACACTGCAGATAATCTTATTAGAGTTGGCGGTCGTCTTAACTCCGCCTACAGCTTTGATGTCAAACACCCTATATTATTATGTGGGAAACATCATGTGACACAAATCATTTTTCACAAAGAGCATATAGCACTAATGCATGCCGGACCTCAGCTTCTTTTGTCTTGCATAAGACAAAAATATTGGCCACTGGGGGGGAGGAACCTAGCTAAACGCGTCGTGCATAGTTGTGTTCGTTGCTTTAGATTTAAATCTAAGCCAATACAACCGATCATGGGCGTGTGGGGGCTGACCAAGCAGAAACGCATCGCGTGACTTGTGGGCCGATGCGCGACGCTAGTCAGTCCCTACCTACCGACCGTGGGCTGAACACGTCCAACCGGGAATAAACGAGACACGCTGACAAGGCAACAAATCTATAATTTTCCATCCCACACCAACGCAATCCCAACAGTGGTCCAACCCAGAACCTTAACCCTACAGTGGTGACCCCGACGTGATGACCCCGCACACGAAGATATCGAGAAAACTGCAATTACAACACCATTCGGTTTGTACGAATTTCCACGTATGACATTCGGACTAAGAAACGCGGCACAAACTTTTCAACGTTTTATGGACAACACGGTACTGCAAGGAATAGAAAATATAGGTTCGAAAACAAACAACGAGTACGAGTCATCTCTATTTTGTTATATTGACGATGTAATTATAGCTTCATAAAATGACGTCATACCTACATAGGGAGCACATCAAAAAAGTATTCGAACGCTTTCAAAGTATCGGGTTGACCATAAATCTTAGCAAAAGTTCTTTCGGTTTGAGCGAAGTTGATTTCTTAGGATACAAGGTACAAAATACATCAAAATGTAGAATATTGTGATTACAAAGCAATTGACTTTTCTTTATTCATCATTTTATATGTTGGGCTCAGATTATTTCAACAAATATCAAAACCCAAACACCCATTTTTAGGGTTCCGTACCCAAAGGGTAAAACGGGACCCTATTACTAACACTCCGCTGTCCGTCTGTCTGTCCACCTGTCACCAGGCTCATGATGTGATAGTTAGACAGTTGAAATTTTCATAATTGATTAATTGCCTTTGTTAATTGGCTACTTAGATCATTTCTTCTGATTCATACTTAGATCATTTTCTGGTGGGAAAAATAATATATAAGGCAACTTGACAAAAATTGCCGATTGATTCTCGTTTGAAGAAGTAACGGTGGTTTATATCATATTTAATTAATAGTAATAGTAGTGAAGCTAAACAGTTGATAAAAGCTAAGTATTGTTTCTCTTAATATTATTCTCCAAATGTGTAAATTATATTGATTTCTTGTAATTTTGTTATATAGCATAATTGTCGTGTGTTAATCTTTTAAAAACCTTACTTTTAGTTTCTCGGTTTTTATAATCGTGATGATGAGCCTAAAATGTAGTTTTATAGCTTAAAATCTTCCTATCATAATTACTTAGATAATATCTTAACTTCGTTAAATGAAAGTTAATTTCGTACATTAATATTCATTTGTGAGAAATTCTATCAAGTTTCTTGCCACTTCTTCTTGATAGAATAGGTTTCCGAAGTGGTGGTAGATTCATTGAGAATTAGGGCTAAAAAACATTCCGGTTGAACTAAAATACCTAACCTTAAAATAAAAACTAAATAAATGGTCATTTATTGGAGCTTCGTTGTTTTAATTTTATCCTTACAGGCTGGTTAGTGTAGTGTGTTTTTACAATGGATACCTACCTACTTATATAAAAATTATAAATAACGTATTAACTCAGGCGCTTCTATCAAAATTAAAAACTTAAAAACACCTACTTGTTACTTAAGTAATAACCAGACACAGTAATGTAGCCCGTTGTTATGTCAACTGAAAAAAATTCGATGAAATTCACTCTGCGACTTAGTTGAATTGGTAAAAGCGCGACCATTTTGTATATTGTCACGGAGCGTATTGGCGGCCGTTTGAATCCTGACTGATGTTGATTGGTGACGTCGCGCGTCGCCGGCGCAGAACGCCGCTTTGTCACATCGGCGCGGGTTGCGACTGGCGAGTCGCGACAGGTTGTGCGATAATGAGCCGTCCACTGATCTAGTGGTGTGCACTGTGCACTGCTGCGTCGATAATTGCTGGGCTACACTCTCCGTAGGGCTTCGTTTGTGCAGATCAAGCAGCTAAGGTGAGCAAAGGCCAACGAGCGATAGCGCACGAGTAGGTTGTGAAGCGACCCAATGGGTAAGTGGCCTAAGTTCCACCTATGTGGCCAAAGTCAACCTCACCTGCGCGCGGTGCACCCTGCCAATATGCTAACGAGGCTCTGACGCTCTCAGTCCCCTTTACGGGTCGTTGTGCCTGATACCACACATATTAATCTGGACGGTATCACCGCTTTGTGGTAGGATTCTACCCCGAATCCGCCTGGCTAGCGACCACACTTCAGCCGTAATCTGCCGCAAAGCATCCATGTGTTCCGGCCGCGAACTGAAGATCCAGTCCCCTTCCTCAAAAGCCGGCAACGCATTAGTGGTTCCTCAGGTGCTGCTAATGTTCATGGAACGAACCTTCGCTCGCCGCCGCGCTTCCAGACAGAGCAGGGAGGTTAATAATGAGCATTGAGCGTGTCTTTCATGCTTGCTTACTTTGCTAGCCTTCGCATACAGTTCGCTTTTTGCCGTTTAGTCAACAGCAAAGGTGGTTGAATAACGACTTCACATTTGTAACACTTAGCATTGGACGACCCCCCACTACGTTTACGATCTCAAGTGAGTCACTTGCAACCTTGCAAGGGACCTATGCCCGGCAGTGGACATCTCTCGATTGAAACAACGATGACCAAGAAGTGAGGAAGCGAGTGAGCTATAAAACCTGTGTTTACGCTTATCGATGGCGTGTACAGCGTAACTAGCGTGAACTCAGCCGCGGCCCCGCGTACAATGTACATGGAGTCGAACGTGTGAGGTCGATTGTGTGGAAAATGCGGGAAATTGCCAATTGCGATGACGCAACGCTCAAATTGGCTGTAGCGATTCTTTAACATTGTTGCATGAACATTATTGAAATGTACGGCGTCGCCGGAAAACCCTGAACATTGGCGAACAGAGAAAAAATTAGCCAAGTGCGAGTCGGGCCTCGCTCTTTTAGGGTTCCGTACATAATTGTGAACTACTTACATAATATTTTAGGTGTACAACGTAAGTTTCTATCTCCAGTGGTTTAGGCTGTGCGTTGATAAACAGTCAGGACAAGCTACTTTATATTATTATATAGATATAGAAGATAGATAGATAATGCCCATTATGAGCGAAAAAAATTAGTTTCTAGTTAGTTCATTTTTTTTAATAATAATAGCGGGCAACTGAGCAAACGGGTCACCTGATTACCGCCGCCCATGAACATTAGCAGCACCTGAGGAACCACTAATGCGTTGCCGGCTTTTGATGAAGGGGACTGGCTCTTCAGCTCGCTGCCGGAACACACGGATGCTTTGCGGCAGATTACGGCTGAAGTGTGGTCGCTAGCCAGGCGGATTCGGGGTAGGATCCTTATTTTTTTTTTTTTTGACGTGGTGGAAAACCTTTTATAGGTACCCCCCGTTCTGCGGCCGAATGCGGCAGAACGAAGGTTATGTGGGACTCCAACCAGGTATAGCCACTAAAACCACCACGGCATGACCCTCATGCTGTCTGTGCTGGACGCCTGGGGAACCCAAAGTATGCATCCCAGGTGTCCGGCAGCCGCCCCAGCTGGGGCTCCCGCTCGCCTCTGGGCTGTCCCTCCAGAGGCTCGCGCCCTCCCGTAATTTTTTAACGATGTTTTCTTCTTCCCGCGATGGGCATCGCTGCCCCCCGCCCCGGGGTGTCTCACCCCCGGTTTCATCCGCAGTGCCCTCTGCTAATCAGAGGGACACGCGGAGAAACCTCCCTCCGCCAGTTATATATACATTTCTAGTATAAATGTGCGATATAAAAGTAGTAAAGGTTAAGGAACACGGGTTCCTGATGATAATTATCACGTTATATAATAGTTAAAGAAGTATAAAATATTCCACTGTTCAGCCAGTAGGTAAATAAACAAATAACATAACCCTATGCATTATAAACATGCAGTTGCGACAATAACAAATTCCCGGCCATTTTCACATAATTTCCACGCGGACCGCCGCCGCGCGCCGGGCGCGGGCGTGTTCAGCGCGTGGAGCTAGGGTTGACAACTTGACAACAGCGTTGCCAGACGTTTCGATTTTTAATTCAAAATTAAATGTCTGTAGCCTAAGTTACTCCTTATAACATTGAAAGTTCCATTAAAATCGATCCAGCCGTTTCGAAGATTAGCTGGAACAAATAGACAGACCGACAAACAAATTTAAACGCACACCAATTTAAAATAAGCCGTACGTTCAAAGATCCGGGTCCCAAGTTATTTGAACACAATACTGAGGGTTGTAATGTCTGTAATTTCTGAACTAAAAAACCTATGACCTTGAAATATTTACGGGACAATATATAAAGTACTACCTTTCTAACAAAAAAAGATGAGTGAAATCGAACAATGTATTAATGAATTACAGCTAAATACACGTTTTAACTTTCATCCCTTCTCCCAAGGGAACCGTGCTGGATTTCGGGATAAAAAGTATCCTATGTCCTACGTTTGCAAATGGCGAACACGGCACAGCATAATATCTTCTTTCACGACACAATCCGGTCATTGTCGAATACCTACTTTAATATAATATGATAAAAAAGATAAGGTGGTCATGCCTGTGCATCCTACTACTTAATATTATAAATGTGAAAGTGTGGATGTTTGGATGTTTGTTACGCAATCACGTAAAAACTACTGAATGGATTGGATTTGAAAAAAACCGAAATCTTTAGCTACAGATATAGGTACATTATTATAGCAAACTTCCTTGAAAGTAGGTATAAAGGTTGGAAAAGGGAGCGGGAACGGGAACCGGAAATCCATGATTCCCTCGAGATTTTTGGAAAACCGAAATTCACGCGGGCGAAGCCGCGGGCAAAAGCTAGTTGGTTATAAAATTAAATCCTTAATGCATATGTACCTATAGGTAATTTTTGTCTGAATTTGTTTGTTAATACCTATAGCAAGCTGAGGCGAGGAGATTGCCATTGGCAGACATTGCATCGTCGCGTTGCTTTGCGTCTTACACTGATAAATCCGTGGTACGCCACAGTGCGTTGAGGCAACGCAACACGTTGAAACTACCCAGCTAGCAGCAGGGTACCGCGTTGCTGCAGCGGCAACTTGTACAGTAAAATCCGTTGTACGTTAAAACCACACGGTATGTTGCGGACCGGATACCGGAAACGCAATATGCCGTGGCAACCAACCGGCATAAAATCTGAAAATATCACCACGTTACCACAACGCGCCGTGTGATATCACTCTAAAGCTTGCTTCTATCCCAAACTATAACCAATCATACACGATGCGAGTAAAGTCGCGGGATCGTACTGTTTGTTGAATAAAGTATTGCATTAAGCGAGCGGAGTAAAGCGCATCGCTGTAAAAGGCGCGGTCGGATACCCACCGTCCGAGCTCTGCTCCGTTCACCCCAATAGCCGGCCTAAGCCGGTAATCGACTCATCTTTTATCGCTATTTGATAGTAGCCATATATTTATATTGAGCTCGCTCTTGTCGCGAAGCTACGTGGAATCATGTACCTATACACTAGCACGTGCAAAATCCTATTTGAATTGAATTGAATTGATTTTTTTTTTTACTTCAATGTTAATTCAAATAATCATAACCATCACCTCTTTTTATGAAGAATATTATTACCTATAGCTATGCAAGAGTATGTGTTTGGCAGTTGTGTAACTGAACTAACGACCTTATGAAAATCTATACCCTTTAAATTCCTATAGATCTTTCTAAAGATTATGTTTTTAAATAATTTCTTTAAAGTGGCACGTGAACGATAGTGGTAGAACCCTTTATAGTGTTGTGTCCGTATAAACCCAAGAACTTTTAGAGTGTCAGAAGTAATGAGTTCAATTGACTTAGACGACTTAATCTAGTTCGTGTATTGAAGTGTCGGTTCCTGCTTAGTTTTATTATTAAATATGTTAGCGATCAAGCTATGGTTAATAGTGACTTGGTTAGTTATTAATCTATAGTGGGATGACACACTTTTAGTTCAAATGAAGATAAACTTCTTTCCCTAAAGGAAAAGAAGTCCATCAAGGCATCATTCATACTTTTAGCAATAAAAAATATCGATGAAGGTTGTTAGCTCCCGTCACGCTAACAACGATGAGCCCCTACCTTTTGTGGTACTCTAGTATCGCATACAGAGTTAGTTTTAGTATTAATTTATTATTGTTATTTCGCTCCTTATACAGGGTTAAATAAAAAATACCAGAAAGCTCTGGACACGTAATTGTTATCATTAAAACTAACAACTTTTGTTCTACGACTTTTCAAAATTCCGCATTAATTTTTTTCATACAAAAAAATTAAAAAAATATGTTATTTCTCTAAAGTAACATTACTCTGTGCGCACAGAGTCGAGACTCGAGACCAAGACACGTGACGTGCGTTCGTGCGGCGTTGCCGATGTTACAGAGTAGCTACAAGGAGATAATCTATGTAAACTATTGAATATTAAATATTTCACAAATATCGAGTTAAAAAAAAAAGTCGTAGAACAAAAGTTGTTAGTTTTAATGATAAAAATTACGTGCCGAGAGCTTTCTGGTATTTTTTATTTAACCCTGTATATTTTATAGTATGGTTGCATGAAATACTAGACATACCAGCAAACCATTGGGCCCCCCCCTCACACCCAGGGATCATCCCAAGAGTTTGTTTTTTAACCGTGGTTGTCTCCACAAGACTTTTTTATAGTGGTGTGCACCACTTAAGACCTTTGTTTAGAGTGTTTAAGTTCCACTATGGTTGTTAAGTCATTAGTGAAGAGCGAGGTTCGCTGCGGTACGTATGATGTAGGTTTGTTATTGTTATTATGGAAGCAAGCTCGAGGCAAAGCTTACTGAGGTATATCAGTTATATGTCCTCAGTAAAGGAGGAATCCATTGCATTAATTATAATTAATTTAATAATTATAATTATAATTTTAATTATAATTATAATTTTAATTTAATTATAATTTAATAATAATTATAACCAATAATTATTGGTGGTATTTGTCAGTCAAGGAAGAGATAGACTCACTGTGGTAAAATAGTACTAGGTACCATTTACACAGGTCTTAGTACTCAACACGACATCCAACCACACCTTCAAGCAATCCCCATCAACTCACGCCCCAAGCGTATAACACCCTGAACGTGCATCGATCAGACCACTCGCTAATGCAGCTATCATTTGTCATGAAAGAGCAAGACTCGCTATGTTCGCCGGCCGAAACCCAACCCAACATCTAACTGAATGTCAGACGTCAAGCCAGAGCGCGACACCAGCGTTATCACCGGTCTGAACCCCAACCTAACATCTAACTGGACGTCAGACGTCAAGGCCGAGCAAGACTACGCAGCGATAAATATTCCACAGGTCCAACTCAACCTTATAATATAGTTCGAAAGAATGTTAATAATAGTACAAGTGGTATCACCACGAAGTGGTGCTAAACTCCGAGAGAATATCGGAGCAAGTTCGAATTAATATATTATATTAGCACAGCACTCGCGTGGAGCGCAGTGGTCAATTCAAAGATATTATGTTAATTAATAGTACATGTGCCATCACCACGGAGTGGTGATAAACTCCGAGAAGGTCAGAGCAAGTTCGAATTAATATTGTATGTTAGCACTGCACTCGGCTTGGAGCGCAGTGGTCAATTCAAAGATATTATGTTAATAATAGTACATGTGCTATCACCACGGAGTGGTGATAAACTCCGAGAGAATGTCAGAGCAAGTTCGATATTTATATGAACGCAAGTCGCCATGTCAAGAAAGGTTCACAAGCACATATGCGCCAGGCTCCCTCTCATGAATAGCGTCAAAGCGTAAGATTAGGTTAGCATTAATATAAAATTAGTATATGTATTCGTCTGTCGCTATCCCAAGGAAAAGGGTACACAAGGCATCCTAGACACCAAGGCTCCCCCCTCTGAACAGCAACATACGATAGTGTATCGCCCCAGTATTGATACATGAACGCAAGTCACTATAATTGGAAAAACTCACAAAACATTTTATAGTGCTAGCGCTTTCCTCTATAAATAGCGCTAAAGTGTTAGATTAGACTACCACTTATTATTAATTTATTTTATATATCGCCATCACCATTATAATTTGTTAGTCTCATATAATGCCGTCCACAGGACTTCCATATACAATCTCAAAATTCCGTCACTCATGACGCTGAGAGCCCCATCCCCTATGTTACTTTTGGCATCAAAACAGCGGTAATACCGACTCTGAAGGAATTCCCCATAGTAAACGATAACCGAGTATAATGTCCGTACTACGTGTAATCGCCTCTGCTTCTCGTATTAGATCCTGACCTGAACAAGGTGGGAATCAAAGTTCATCATTATTTATATAATCTCATGCGAGAGCACATCAGTACCCTCAACTACTAAGCCCATTTTGATAAAATTCAAACAAAAATTTTTTAGCATATTCGAACCCGTATTCTTATAATAATTATTTAGCATGTAATATTGGGTCGTTACAGTTGTTTACGTCGGTTCATCGGTTCCCTCACAATTATCAAAATTCAAAATTCAAAATTCAAAATCATTTATTTCATGTAGGCCAACGTGTGGCTCTTATGACATGTCAAGAATCTACCACCGGTTCGGAATGCTGATTCTGCTGAGAAGAGCCGGCAAGAAACTCAGCAGTTGCTCTTTTCAAAACAAAATTGTTACAAGTATTGTTACAAAATTGTTAAAGTACTCATTAGATTTGAATATGAGATGTCGTCGGCTTCGCTTTAGCGTTCTACATGTCCAAATCCAGTATCACGGATAGGATAAACAAATATACAAGAAGTAAATCAAAAAAAAATATCGTGTTAAAAATCAAATAAAAAGTCTCATTGAGTAGATTCCGAATGCATAAGTTGTACATAAAAATATGAACCGTTCTTCCGTGGTGGTAATTTTAAGAACAGTAGACGGGTTTTAGTTTTTGATCTTTGATTGTGATCGCAACCTCTTAACTGAATATTTGCATGAAGTTCTCCGTACTGTACCTAAGACAAAGTATCAGTCTTCTTCTTCTTCCGTACTATACGTACCGAGTTGACCTACAACTACAGATACTACAACCTTATTTTGTCAAATGTCCACTACATTTGACAAAATAAGGTTATTATTATATCGACCAGAATCTCATGAAAAATAGGGAAATGAAATTCCAAGGTTAGCAACACTACGGCTGCCCTAGCGATAAACAAAGTAACTGACATTTTTTGTGAAATTAACTTTTTGCATAAACAAAAGTTTTATGTCAAGTAGATTTTTACCACAGTTTAATATTTCAAATAACTTGAACCGTTTATTGAAAATTAAATTGCCCAAACAAAGTAACTGCACTCACTAACCCGGAATATAAATGCAAAAACCAAGTAAACAACAAGCACAACACAAAAACAAAGTAATTGGATGTTGATTACATTGTTTTTGTATTTAAAATGCAGTTGCTTGATTTTTCGTTTCGTGAAACGATCCCAGGTAAGGTGTTCTGAATGTAATTACTTTGTCTATCACTAAGGCAGCCGAGTTAACCTAGTATTTTGTACCTAAAATTTTGTAGTAAGCAACACTTACTACAAAATTTAATTTCCCTATTTTTCATGAGATTCTGGTCGATCTATAAAAACTTATGATATAAAATATACAACTAATTTTCCCCCATACACATTATAAACAATCCTGTACCTATTTATTGCCAACTGAACAATGAATAATTGATACGACAGTTTCTATTAAACTATTTAACAAACATATACTTAGTCGCTCATTAGCAACAATCAGTCAAATATTATAACCATTTAAGTATAACCAATAAAATCGTATAGGTAATCGTATGGATAAAATCGTATAAACATTGTTCGAATATAACCATTGTTCGAATATAACCATTGTTCGAATATAACCATTGTTCGAATATAACCATTGTTCCAATGTAACCATTGTTCGAATGTAACCATTGTTCGAATGTAACCATTGTTCGAATGTATCCATTGTTCGAATGTATCCATTCTTCGAATGTATCCATTCTTCGAATGTAACCATTCTTCGAATATAACCATTCTTCGAATATAACCATTCTTCGAATATAACCATTCCTCGAATATAACCATTCCTCGAATATAACCATTCCTCGAATATAATTTATTTTATAACTGTTTGCAACTAATCAATTATTGTATATACTACAATGCCACCTTAAACCAATAAGTCGCAACCAATGCCACTTCCAAAACCAATATCAGTCCCTAAGTTCCAATTTCCAATGCAACTTTCAAAATTAATCAGTCACAACCTTTGTGACCTTCTCAAACCAATTAGTTGTAACCAATACAACTTTCAAATGATCAGTTGCAACCGATGCAACTTTCACAACAATCAGTTGCAACCGATGCAACTTTCGAAACCAATTAGTTGCAACCAATGCAACTTTCATAACTAGTCAGTTGCAACCAATGCAACTTTCAAAACCAATTTGTTGCAATCATTGGAACTTTCTAAATAGCCAACCATTTTTAACAAAATTATCATACTGAGCTATAGCATAGTGAGTCTATTTTAGGCCTATCTTATCGTCAATTGTTAGACCTGCTTATAACCAAAAATCTGTCTACCAACGTTGCCTTATTTCAGCGCTCAACTGCCCTTCAACATTAATAGGTATAAACCCTAACCAACCATACCTAGATTAGAAATAAATTGTATTCAGATCTCTGTGTTCCTGTCTTCTAATTATCGTAGTGACATATTACAGGTGTTTAAAACTTCAGAATCTTGTATTCTCAGTTTTAGGTTTTCTTATTTTCACTTGCAGCTCGTAAATCTTTTCTTTGATTCTTTTGGGATTTTGGATATAACTTTCTATTTTTCCGGTAGGTATTAATTTTTTCTTTCAGTAGTGCTCTAATTAATAGATGTTCCTGAGTGACAAAATCGTTGCATTTATCCAAATTATAATATCCTTCAGACAGAGTATAACCCTTTTTACTACCTATCAGTTTCTCTATCATCTAGTCCAATTCATCAATTAGCCTACATGTGTCTATTGACGGACATGTCCATTGTTTCTTCACATTCCTCGATCATCCAATTTTTGCCATGTTTTCGTTATCCGTCCAGTGGGCTTGAGATCATAATATTACAATGCGATTACGGAACACAGTCTGCATTCTTGACATCTGCTCTATCGGCTGTCGGTTTTATAATATAAGAATAAATTTATTGCTTTGACTGTACATTTGGTTATAAATTATAATATTGTGAATCAACAGTCTGCCACTTTCTGGCGTGCAATATTTTGAACTACAAGTTCTTAGAAGATAACAAATCAACACTCAAAATACTAGTATTACCTATATATTATACTATACTACGGTACTAATCAAAATTTTTACAAAAAGAACTCGTTAATATTATAAAATGATTGGTTTATTGGCCATAATCGTAATTTATTTTTAAACAGTATGTTTCCTTCTGTTTTTTGATGTTTAGTGGCAAATGATTGAATAAAATTTAAAGTAAAATTTATTAAAATTTAAAGTTTTAGAATATTAGTAAAATTTAAGTTTAGACATGATCAGTTTACTGCCACTGCAGCTTGATATTGAGCTATCCACAGGAGTTGGAGCTGCGCTCGACCGTATCAATAAGAAGATCTTCCTCTGGGCTACTATTGTACCCGAGAACCCAGCTGGTCCAATTTCTATCTTTTAACTTTTACATAGTTATTTGGAACTGGAACTTTTGCTAGTGTGATAGCTAGGCTAAAGCTATTTATTTTCTATGAACGTGGCGACATCTGGTTTGCTCATTATGAGTATATTCATTGTGCATCATATATCGTTTCATACAATACCGCTTTATGTGGTGGCGGCAACGTTATGTCAATACTGTCTCTTCTTTTATCCTGCTACTAACAACTTGCATGCCTGCTATTACTGTTCCATCTTCATTATGACTGCACCATCTCTACCGACGCACAAATACTATGTCTACCGACCGACGAATCTCAATTACAACAAAAACAAACAACAAAATACAATAGTTATTCAAAACTCAACAGTTTTGTCAATGGTACCCACATCTGTCTAGTGCTAACGTAACTAAAACGGCGGTCAGGTGCATTACCAATTTGCGGGGCTTATAACTACTCACATTGTACCAAAAGAAAAATACTAAACTTCCAGCCATATTTGAATAAACTTTTGTAAAACTTATTATACAGGGTATAAGGGAAACGTTATCAAAAACGTAACGCTATTATTAAACTATCTAAACAATCCACAACCAATAACCATTTGTCTCATACGTGTAGTATTAGAGATTCATCTTCAATTTAACATCACCAGAATGAAAACAATTGCGTTTACTTACATGATTATCACAACCCATTGTAAAAAACTAAAAAATATTAGATTCAAAGAAATCACAAGTCTAGCGAACGAACTAGCGATTATTTCATACTTCTTAGTTCTTATTACAGCTACACAAATTTTTACACAAATTATTAGTTAACTACATCTCCGAAAGAAACGTCTCAACTATATAAATTGAATTTACCAACAACAGATCAAAGCTTACACAAACAGCTCTCTCTCTCGCCACATATACTCAAATGATAACAAAAGAAACCTTGAAGTACGTTTTCATACAACCTGGTTCTTCGTTTCTAACTTCTTGACGTACCTACCAAAAGCGTCTACCTAGTTCATCTCTACCAGAGAGTGGAAACTTAAAAACGAATTGTGTATTCGCATCACAGGCGCTATTCAAATTGAAGTTACCATTCTTGGGCATAAAAGAAAAAATATAACCAAGAATTATATTTCTAAAATATAATATATATTTGAAACTAGTGCGAACTGATAAACCGAATACGGCTCAAAACTAGAGGTGCCACAGAAAATATAAGCAATAATATTATTATGTTCTCATAATTTGTACTGTGCCAGATAAAATAAACTATCCTGAACACAGTCGTTTCATCTAAATTTAGGAAGCAACAAAAATAACCGTTTTACTGCCTTATTGATCAACGTTGCTATAATGTTAAGGAAAACGTTTCTATAAAAGGAATGTAAGAATTAAAATGACTTGACATTGTAGTTTAAATATATTTTGTAACACTTTATATGTATTATTATTTGGTGCAATAAGTATGTAAGGTAGTTAAATCTATAAGGAATTGATTTATGTTAAAATAACTCAAAAAAAATTGCATGCCAATACTTGGCAGACTAAAATGCATTGCATTAGCCACGTCATAACACTCCAAGCAAATAAATGATTTGAATTGTAGAAGCTCTACTTATAAAACATGACTTCCAACGACAGACGTTTAAGGACTTATTATCAAATTTGGTGTATTACCTTTTATTTCATTTTCAAACTATTTTCCAAATCCAAAACAAAGTACCCATATTATTTGAACCGTATAGAAACGATGGTGAACTCGAAAAGATCACCAACCCGCGCCAAAACTCACGACGTTAAATTTTCAACAATTCTAAATTAAATTCTCGCATAGCAACAACAAAGTTACCGAAAGCTTATTTGCACAACCAATGTGCACTTGCAATGCACATGCACGCACGAATACTCACCAAAATGTGAAACATTCCTTATAACGAATTCGACAGTCTTTTAGCCAACCATAATATAAAAACGGATTATCTTACATAGGAATGAATTACAGCTATGCTGGATAGTGAGACAATGATAGAATGATAAAGGCCAAGTACAGGTATTAGATTAGTCAAATCTCATGTTGCAAACAATAACAAAGTAAAACAGTAACTTTATGGCACTTTCAAATCCTTGTGTAACAACACAACAAAATTAGTAGGATACTGGTAGGTAGTAACCGAAAACCACATCGTTATTCAACTTTTTCCACTCACAATTTGCCAGGAAACTGTATAACCTCAGCAAAATAAAAAATTTAATATACCGGCACAATTTTAGGCAAAAATTAAAAATAACGGAAAGATCCAGTTCATCCGGATACACCTTTGCTGCGAGGACTCTGATGCACATCTTCTCCGGAATGGCCTCGTTCTCTTTCACTCTTGCATGTTTGTGGGCTGCTGCAGGACCTCGACTGCTGGGATCCTACTGCGGTAGGATCCCACTTCTGAAATGTAAAAACACACTACACTAACCAGCCTGTAAGGATAGAATTAAAACAACGAAGCTCCAATAAATGACCATTTATTTAGTTTTTATTATCTACCACCACTTCGGAAACCTATTCTATCAAGAAGAAGTGGCAAGAAACTTGATAGAATTTCTCACAAATGAATATTAATGTACGAAATTAACTTTCATTTAACGAAGTTAAGATATTATCTAAGTAATTATGATAGGAAGATTTTAAGCTATAAAACTACATTTTAGGCTCATCATCACGATTATAAAAACCGAGAAACTAAAAGTAAGGTTTTTAGGGTTCCGTACCCGAAGGGTAAAAAACGGAGCCCTATTAATGTCACTCGGCTGTCTGTCTGTCTGTCTGTCTGTCTGTCTGTCTGTCCGTCTGTCCGCCGGTCACAGGTCTCTAGCTCGCAGACGAAATGAGTTACAAACCTGAAATTTTGGTATTTAGTGTAAAACGTTAACCCAAAATCAAATATTGAATTAGAAATTGGGGTTGGTTTTTATATCGTGCGCCACGAATTCAATTATAATGAGATGTGCATTCGATAGAGGACAGTCACTTGTCCTAACAAACTGTTTTTCTTTTTCTGAGCAAACGCGTAGTTTTTGTGAAAATAGCATATGAAAAATTCAATTTTTTTTGTGATTAAACACAATAATTTAGTAAAAACTTCGCGAAACTACATCGTTTTTGTAAAAATTAAAGATATAATTGAAAATTATTGATGAACATCTAATAATCTTAAGAAATAACGTAATTTTTAAAATTTTAATGAAGTGAAATGTTTTTTTTTATTCGCGAAATTACTCTATTAGTACGACGCCATCACAGACGCCATCTTGAACTGAACGTCATTCATTCCGTTTCTCTTGTGGCTATGCGAATGTGGTCTGTTTTCCGTATTTACATTTGCTCAGAAAAAAAAGCTAGGTTAGGTTAGGTTAGAACATAAATATTCAAGGTTCTATTGGGTCCTAGATCAAATGTGGTCTAAAACGAAATATGAGCACCCCTACCCCAAGCAGTAAGTTGGTAACACTCTTGGGTCTATATGTGTACTTGTCTGTGCAAATAGGATAACATAATTATAATAAAAGGTTAGGTTAGATTAGAACAGTTACCACAACGCACGAGCCGAGCGAGCGCAGCGAGCGTGCCGCGGCAGCGGCCGGCGAGTGCCAGAACCAAATTGTTGGCATTTTCCCCTTTCCCTTTCTTTCCTCCCCTCAATTTTCAAATGTTGCGAAGGTTCTCCCCCCTCCCTGACAAGTGATAACCTCAAATTGTGTAAGTTTGTAAATATTTTTTTTTTTTCAAAAACTAGACATTTGCTCAAAAAAAAAAGGGTATCAGTGGAGTAGGGGGACCCTCCCCTCCCACCCCCCACCCCTCCTCCCCCCAAATTCAGGGCGCACGATTCAAAAATTTTACCAGAAATTGAATTAAATTATTTTTCAGGGGGGCTCCCATACATGAAAAAGGAGCCGGAAAAAAAAAATTTTCTTTACCCTAGCTTGTGGGGTATCATTGTTTAGAGCTCATTAAGTAGAGTACAAATATATATTTTTTTAATTTTTATCTCAAAAAATAAGGGAATGGGAGGCCATCAAAGTTGTCAGTTTTAGACCATTTTTGTGACGGGGGCTATCTCAAAAACTAAACTAGTTGGGAATATGATATTTCAGTATATTATGTACTATATGCTCTATTTAAACAACAAATAATGAAAACAACGATTTATTAAATAGTTTATAAGCTGTGACCAAAATAAACGAACATTTTTTTGGGTTTTTCTTTCACGGTTTGTTGCGATGTCTAGCTCGGAAATTAAATATTTCTTAGACCCAAAATATTATATTGTTCATAATTATGTACGGAACCCTGAAAGAGCGAGGCCCGACTCGCACTTGGCTGATTTTTAAAAGATTAACACACGACAATTATGCTATATAACAAAATTACAAGAAATCAATATAATTTACACATTTGGAGAATAATATTAAGAGAAACAATACTTAGCTTTTATCAACTGTTTAGCTTCACTACTATTACTATTAATTAAATATGATATAAACCACCGTTACTTCTTCAAACGAGAATCAATCGGCAATTTTTGTCAAGTTGCCTTATATATTATTTTTCCCACCAGAAAATAATCTAAAAACCACACCCACGCGACTTTTGCTGGTTGGTTAGAATTTTGACCAATACGATCTATTCAGCCCTCCCATTGGCTGTCATAGACCGGACATAGCTATTTTTCGGGTTTTTGATTGGTTGATATCTTGACACAGTTTATAACAACAGCTTGATTAGTATCAATACATTTTCGTTCAGAAGTACAGAGTATTATAATTTGTATAATATTTAACAAATTACTTTAAGTGATTAAAAATTGATATCTTTTGATTGTGATAATTAATAAAATTATATTAAAATCGTGTTAGAGTGCACTAAATCTTAAACTTATAGGTCCGTTCTTGACACCATATTAAAAAAAATTGTGAGAGAGAAAGTAACTTAATGTGTCTTTTATATAGAACTAGCGGACCCGGCAGTCGTCGTCCTGCCCGCTATTAGCGCCACTTACCGGGTCCAATTTTTCTACTTATAAACCTTCCTCTTGAATCACTCTATCTATTAAAAAAAACCGCATCAAAATCCGTTGCGTAGTTTTAAAGATTTAAGCATAGAGTCGTTCGGGGTAACCGAGCGCAGTGGGTAAGTGAACGAATCGCGTATAACTCCGTAACTACGTGTGGGGGAGGGGGGGTTTGTTTGGATGAAATAAGGATGCTGGAGTGGCGAACTAGTTTTGACATAACATTGTGCCGTGTGACGTTTTGTTAACATTTTATTCGCAATTAATTTAATTTACTAGTTTCATCGGTAATTTTTGGCGTTTTGACAAATCCTGTCACTTGTAAGTTTTGGATTCGATACTGGTCAGTTATATTTTCTTTGATTATGAACATATTCTTGTAGATATGTGAGCAACAATATTGAGATTATGATTGTTGCATAAACCAGTGTGAAAACACATCATCATTACAGAAGCAGGATAAGGTTTAATATTAAAACTACTTAAATCAAACTATTATTAAAATATCTTTATCTACACCCATGCTTTAAATCCTCTATTAAAGATTCTGAAACAGTTAGCTTATTGCCAACTTTAGAACACCCAATGTTGTAACAACCATTACATCATCCAAACGAGTGATGTAATGAAATTCGGTACAATATTACATCATCCGTTTTTAACCCCGACGCAAATACGATGGGGTGTTAAGTTTGACGTGTCTGTGTGTGTGTGTCTATTCCTCCGTAGCGCTTAAACAGGTGAACCGGTTTGAATGCGGAGGTGGGAATGGTTGTGTGGGCGTGGGCGTGGGTTGGGCGTGAGTTGGGTGTGGATGTGGTTGTGGGTGTGTGCGTGTGTGTGTGTTGTGTGTGTGTGCGTGTGTGTGTTGTGTGTGTGTGTTGTGTGTGTGTGTGTCTGTCTGTTCCCCCGTAGCGCTCAAACGGGTGAACCGGTTTGAATGCGGGGGTGAGGATGGAGTGTGGGTGTGAGGGGTGGGTGTGGGTGTGGTGTGTGTGTGTGTGTGTGTGTGTGTGTGTGTGTGTGTGTGTGTGTGTGTGTGTGTGTGTGTGTGTGTGTGTCTGTTCCCCCGTAGCGCTCAAACCGGTTTGAATGCGGGGGTGGGGATGGGGGTGTGGGTGTGGGTGTGTGAGTGTGTGTGTGTGTGTATGTGTCTGTTTGTCTGTTCCACCGTAGTGCACAAACGGGTGAACCGATTTGTATGCGTTTTTTTTTTTGTTTGAAAGGTGAATTAGTCGGGAGTGTTCTTAGCTATGTTTCATGAAAATTGGACCGCCACAAAATGGCGGATTACATATTTTTTCACAACTCCCTCAATATGGGTATTAAATGAAAGGGCTTGACTAGTAGAATAGCACAATGCAAATTCAAGATGGCTTCAACACAAAATGGCGAATGTCGAGGGTTTAGCAGTAAGCTAACTGTTTTAGAATCTTATAGAGGATTCATAATTTATGGGTGTAGATAAAGTCTTGTATGCAACTGTTGATAATTAGGTATTAAAACACTTATGTGATACTATTATCACATTCGGCTTCGCCTCATGTGATAAACCCACATTCGTGTTTTAATACCCCTTATTACACAACAGTTGCATAAATAACTATTTATCACCCGCACAAACTTAATTAATATCGAATCACAGATTAGTTTAACTGAGATCTCTTTTCAAAATCTATTTTATACTAATTAATTTAATTACACTCAGCCAAGTCCAAAATGGCAGCACTTTATTCGATTAGGGTGTGATTGCTATCGCAACCCTCAATCAAATATCACGACCTAGATGCTGAAGCATCTAATAGTCGGTTGAGTCTCTGGAGGAGACTGAATTCATGGCTTCGAAGTGCCCGTATTTATACCAATAATTCAAGATGGCGGTTCGGCGCCAATAAATGAATCAAATGTCAGTTCATTCTAACATATTTCAATTATGAAATTAATAATCTGTAAACCATTTCTAAAAATTCTAATTGAATTTCAACAATAATCTGACAGTTCGGCCGTCCTATATTTAACACGTCCCCGTGTTTTTCATCAATCACAGTAAAAGTTAATGGTCAGCAATAAAAATTATATATAGGTACTTTTGAAAGTTTGAAAAGTTTTATTCAACAAAAAATGTAAAAAATATTAAAATACGAGTATAAATAAACTCTTAGTAACCTAACTATTGTTACTGAGAGTTTATATTGTACTAATGTTCACGTCATCTATACTCTATACTAATAAATAAAATTGAAGTGTCTGTCTGTAATATCGAAATAACTACCTCATATTAAGCTCATATGGTTATTTGAACGATACTATAACCGAATCACACGTTTTTAAAATTTTTGTCTGTCTGTCTGTCTGTCTGTCTGTCTGTTTGAACGGGCTAATCTTCGGAACGGCTGAACCGATTTTGACGGGACCTTCACATACAAGTAGAGAATTAACCAGGGAGTAACATAGGCTACTTTTTTAACCGACTTTCAAACAAGCTATAATTTAAAAATTAAAAAACCCGACTGCCATGCTAAAAAACTAACTAAAAAATTAATAAACTACCACCGTACCACTTACAGTGTAGTTGTTATTTATTTTGTTTTTCATGATTTGTCACTCCAAATTGATTTAAAACATATAGATTGTATACATTTTCATACTCGCCTTTTAAAGCCCTTTATTTTGATACCCCACTCGAAGGTCTTGAAGAAAAAATTTTTTTTCAGCCCGCACATTCGCCATTTTGATTTTTTATGAATTTTATGTACCCAGTAACATTTGCGCCGTCAAGACAAATCTAATGACGTATAATTTATCAAAATAGGTTGAGCCGTTAAGTAGTTACGAACTGACATAGGAAACGGTCATTTTCTACGATTTATCACTCCAAATTGTTTCCAAATATATAAATTTATACATTTTCGTATTTGCCTTTTGAATCCCTTTATTTTGATACCCCACTCGAGGGTCTTGAAGAATAATTTTTTTTTCAGCTCGCACATTAAAGCGCACAAAGTCCGCCATTTTGATTTTTTTTTAAATTTAGGTACTCTATAACACTCGCGTCATTGAGACAAATCTAATGACGTATCATTTATCAAAATCCGTTGAGCCGTTGATTAGTTACAAGCGGACATAGGAATGGACATACATACACACAGGTGAAACACATATACCCAGTCGGGTAAAAAAGGAGGAGTTGTGTTTTTCTACCTATGTACACCAATATCTCCGAGATTTCTGAACCGATTTGCGTAATTTTTTTTTTAATCGATAGAGAAACATTGCGACACTGTTCTATAAAAAATTTGAATTCCAACTCCTCAATCCTGATGCTGCAGGGGACCTAATCCCCAAAACTAATGAGTTTTAGAAACTTTCGGTTATTTAAATTGATATTGGGGGTACCAATTAAAGACTTTATCGTTGAATGAACTCGAGTAAGTACATATCCAACTCCTCAACCCTGATGCTGCAAGGAATGCTGTATTCCGAAATCGTGGGGATCCCACGGGATTTTTCCGTTTTGGGGACGGGTTTCTACAGATAAGCTACTTTTTGTCCTGGAAAATCAAAAGTTCCCACGGGATTTTTAAAAACCTAAATCCACACGGGCGAAGCCGTGGGCATCATCTAGTTAAAAATAAAATACAAAACCTTTATGTTACTAAGAGCCAGTTTTACCACCTTCTGATAAGTGTGGGGATAGCTTATTCACAACTTTTGTCTTTGTCACTCGACATAAAGTAAGAAAGTGACAAAACTTACGTTTAGGCTATCCGGCACTTATCAGAAGGTTGTGAAACAGGCCCTTAATATAATACCTAATTTACCTAATTTACAGAGACTTTTTGAAAAACCCGAAATCTATAGCTACAGCTATACGTAGATTACCAGATATGACAAACTTCCTTGAAAGTAGGTGTAAAGGTTGGAAAGGGGAGCGGGAACGGAGACCGGAGATCCACGGTTCGGGATTTATGAATAAACCAAATTCACGCTGGCGAAGCCGCGGACAGAAGCTAGTGAAATGTAAATATAAGAATATGAATAGGTGTTAGTATCGTATCTGCCACGTGTGCACTGTGCACTGCTGTGCAGGGAAAAGTCGATCCGACTTTAATAAACGCCGCTCTGGACGTCGGCGCAGGAAATTAGATATTAAACGGATGGACGTTTTAGTTAGTTAGTGTCTGGTGGGACGCTTCAGCCACACGAGTAGATATTATACAGAGGAAAAGCTACCTAAGAACGTCCAAAATTTATACCTATTCTGATAGGGTTGTCACCTGTTGCATGTGAAAAATTAATTATGGGTAAAAATAAAAATATTATATACTAGTATACATAATATAGCAAGATATGTAATAATCATTGGAAAAATATGTTTTTATATTATATTACTATAGTATATATAAGTTATATAGTTACTTAGGTAGGTACTTTTAGTACTTTTATTAGTTACCTACTAAAAGTATATTATGTAATAGCACATGCGTAGATATCCCTAGCGATAGTATCTACATACTTACTTACTTTTGTAAATTAAGTACCTAGTTACTTAGGTATGTAGTAGGTACTTACTAAAACTAAGTGTGATAGCACATGCATAGATATCCCTAGTGACAGAACTAGATACTTTAGTAAAATGAATGAATTAAGTACCTAGTTACTTAGGTAGGTAGTAGGTACCTACTAAAAGTCAGTGTAATAGCACATGCGTAGATGTCCCTAGTGATAGTACTTAGATACTGTAACCTTGACTGCTTCCACGTTAGGGTGGAAGTAGCCTGGTACAAATTAGAGTGGTAGTCACTGTCGCGTTTGAGCGAACAGGTAGATAATTAGAGAGATAAATAAGAGAGGGATACAGTTTTATACATTTAATAAGCAAGACTAGATACAATAGGATCCCTAGCTCTTACGCTAAACTATTTTATTGGACGTATTAAGACGCAATTAGCTTATCATTAAATCAAGAACGCACTTAGTGTCTATAGAACCAGCCTCAGCCGGAGAGAATTGGGTTCGGCATTTAGACCACGCACGATTTGGTAGAAATCATACGCGAAGACCTTCGGTTACGCAAGCATTCGGCGGGGAGGGTAGTACGAATTCACTGGCCTGCACGGTCACGGAGCCGGGTCGACGACTCTCGCTCGACGCGAAGATAAACCGGGAGCCGGGCGCCGTCCGCTGCTAGGAGGTTGACAATGTGCAGGCCTCGTCACGGTGCCGCCGAGAGCTCCAGGAGTGTACCGTGGTAGTCGGGCTGTGACGGTGTAGCCGCCGTGGGTTAAGAGCAGGCCATAGGAAAAAACCCTGGAATTGAGATGTCCCGGTGTGAGTGAGGCTTCGGTGTAGCTATTGAGACCACGGCTGCTCGGACCACGGATTGAATCAACAAACCAGTGATACGGCATCGTTGTCCCAACTTAGCGACATTACAATTAGAGAGAAATAGAGATATTAATTGATATATTTACATAATAGACACCATGCGGTTAGCGATGGTGTGGGCAACCGCTTTCGGATGTAAGGCAAAAGATTTCTACCGATAATCGAGTAACCTAAAATCAAATATCTGTTGGATTATAGCAACATAACCTAGAGTATTAATTAGCGATATCTTGATCTACTACCTAAATTACATAACTGTACATCGAGTTTAACTCCGATAGCTCTGGACCTACACACGCAGAATGCCGTTATGTAGATAAGAAAATACATAGGGTTGACAAGTTTTAATATTTACAATCACAGGTCTTGATATATATACAATATTTACGTTAATTAGTTCTATTTGGACACTGAGCTATCACGGAATACTAGCCTAAATTATACAATAACACTTACCAGTTTTTGCTGGGTTTAATTCACTGAATTTAAATACTTAAATGTTAGAAATTAATTTTACGTAGTTAACACTTCACTTTATTTCGGCATAGCGGCCGCTTACTACGGAGATGTTTGGACAACTGTCTCGGTTGTTCGCGCCTGCCGTATTTATGTTTCGGAAGGACGGTATGTACGCGATAAATCTCGAATTTTCAATTCTGACGTCACGTCCAGTTAGCTTGTTGAAGGTTCCGCTACTTGTCGCTGTGGCGCTGGTTTGTATGAGTTTTGACATTTCGAGAACGTTCGCTTGGCGGGAATAAGTAGATTAATTCTAGTATGTTCGGTAAGCCCTAGGTCTAACTTCTATTCACCGATAGATGTCATTGTTTGTCAAGGAATTATTAGCTGAGCTACTCTCCTGGAGATGGAGCTTGACAAAACCTAACAGCAAAATAATTTCAGAAATCTGCAAGGTGTTGGTGTAACACAGTGTGTAGTGTAGTGTGAATACGGTAGATGGTAGCACCTATAGTTGGTGGTTCTAGTTGAAGGACATGCATCGCAGTTATTGAGTACTGCGGTGCAGTTCCGAACGCGCACGGTAGATGGCGTTAAGTGTTTTTTTATTGATAGAAAGACGCAATCGTTACAATACTTACTTTAGTAAAATAAATGAATTAAATACCTAGTTACTTAGGTAGGTAGTAGATTATAAAACCGTAGACATTTTTATGAACCGATACTTACTAAAAATAAGTGTGATAGCACGTGCGTAGATATCCCTAGTGACAGTACCTAGAATCTAGATACTTACTTACTTTAGTAAATTGAATGAATTAAGTACCTAGTTACTTAGAATGACCCGTTAGCGCGGTTGGCAGTGACCCTGCCTTCCGTTCCGGGGTCGCGGGTTCGATTCCCGCCCCAAGTCTGGGTGTATTTATAATATGTATGTATATATACCTTTATATAAAATATATATATGTATTTATATGTAAATATGTCTATCAGTTGGCTATTACCTATAACACAGGCATGAAGTTGCCTACTTTAGGAATAGACGGCCGTGTGTGTATGTGTGAGTATTTGTTTAATTATTTATTTAGATAGGTACCTTAGATAGGCCCATCGCGATGGCCCGTTGCATAGAGGATCTATAACACATTTTAACTTACAACCCGTTTACTAAAAGATAGGACCTCGCTGCCAAGTTGCTTTGACTCGCTCGCTCGCAAGACAATACTAACACAGCATACCCAGAGTTTTTCACAAACATTTAAGTTTCATACAATACCTAAATATTCTTAATGATGCTTTTTTGCACACTGTACCCATGCGTCGCAGTGACGTCATCGACGCCAGGTCCAATCTTTTAGTAAACGGGTTGTACCTGGCAATGTTATTACTCAATTATTCTATTCAGTAGAATCTGCATTAGAATGCTGCTTAACCAGTAGTAGAGTCTTGACATAGTATCATAAGTGGCACATACTATCCTACAATAAATAAATTCATGTCATTTCAATTAATTTCATTTCATTAATTTTATTGTATAGATATGTAAAGGTAGGTATACTTACTTCACTTGATCTCTAGGGTACACAAAAAAAGAGATTGGAAAAGTGCGCTCGACCCACAGCCCTGTCGCTTGTTTACCAACTGTCCTACCAGCGGAGCGTACGTGAACCGTTGGTGAGAGCTCGTGTGTGCGTGAGCGGCGCTATGTGTGAGTGTACTTACAGCGGGCCGCTTGTAGGTAGCTTTCTCTCTGTATAATATTTACTCGTGTGCTTCAGCCGTAGCAACTGGCTAGCTACCACCCGACCGGCAAAGCCGTGCCGCTAAGCAATTCATGGTACGATGCCGCGTAGAGATAAATCAGGGGCGTTGGTTTAACAAAAATTGGCCTCGCTTTCATCTTAGACTGTATCGTCATTTACCATAAGGTGAGATCGCAGAGAAGGGCTAACTTGTAATTCCCTTCCTCATGTTCCCTCCCGTGTCTCACTCTTCACGATGGCTGTTTGGTCTTTCTCAACGTCTCAGTTGATGGTCTGTACAGTGGGCGGTTGATGTACCTAACACGAACATTATCTTCTCGGCATATGTTGAAAGCGCCATGCCTACCACACAGGGTGCTAGCGCTACACATGGTTCAGGACCAACAAATTTTAGTACTGAACCTTTCCGAGCTAGCTCATCAGCTATCTCATTTCCCTGTATACCAACGTGACCTGGTACCCAAATCAGCTTAACAGAATTTGATTTTCCCAGGCAGTTCAGACCTCCCATGCACTCTAGTACCAGGGAGGACGTGACTCTGCAAGCACTTAGGGCTTTGAGCGCTAGATATGTACTTACTTAGTTGTAAGTAAGGTGGACTCTATGTGAATATATTTGAAAATTGATTTGAGCATTTAAATAATAATATATTAAAAATAGTGCAGAGAATATTAAAACTACCTAAGTAAGTTAAATCTAACAATAACCATAAAAAACTAAGAAGGTAGGTATGGTTATGTGACAGTCAAGATCTATATGTGCTTATCAACTTATGGTAGGTATATTAAACAATCTAACATACCTACCTACAGCCCTAACGCAAGACTATTTACTTAGGTACCTCTTAACCCTATTGTACTATGATATTTAAATGATTAAATTACACCCTTGTTGATTAGGTTTAAATCTACCTAATTAGTTTCATCAGTAAGTAGGTAAATGTTACATTTCTAATGTGGGTTACTAAAATGATTATGATCCATCAACACTGTTAAGTTTTGAAACTTTTTAAATCTGAGAGAAAAAAACCAAGTTTGTTCTAAGATATGAAAAGGTTTCAATTAATCTACGTTTAAGAAACAGGCATGTTACCACGGAGTTGCTTACCTTTTTTACATTTCAACTCATTTCCATCTCAGCTATAACGTTTTGTGGTAAAAGAAAACTCACATTTTTTAATTTATTCAAAGATTTCTTTAAGTTTATGAACCAATTTTACTCGTGATCGTATTTACATCGTAGGAAAAAGCTAAAATCAAAACGCTTTTCATTTTGACATTTAAAATCGAAGGCGAAGGCGTACGATGTAGTCGCAGCCGCGGTAAAATTGCTTGCGGAATACCAATTTTTTCATACATAAATGTCAAAATCAAGTTTCCCACATCCAGCACATTCGCTCATGAAGCGCTAGTGTCGCAAAGGCGAGTCGAAGTTACACAAGAGAATACCAAATTTACTTCGTCTAACCAAACAGCCGATGCGCAACCTGCGGTAAATTTTATTTTCCTTAGGGAATCGCATAGCTGCTTGCAGCTCGCGCACAGAGCGCAAAACTAGTTATAGATATAGGTACATACATTATAAATGTATACTTACTATACATTTTAAGATCCTGGTTATACCAACTAAACCAAATCAGTCTTACAATATAATTATTAAAACTAGCTTTTGTTCGCGACTTTGTCCGCGGTATTAGGTACTTTAAATTTAATACAATAATTTCACTTATAATTGTAATACAGATTAATTATAGATTATCTATCTGGTTTCTTTCTTATTCTAACAAATCTTTTTAAAATAATAATAATTGGGGAGACCGGGGATGAACGTAACAATTTTTACTTTTCTCGTAATATCTCACAAAGTTTATTGAATATTAAAATTATTTTCAGTACATATAATAGATTGGTCCTTCAGCTATCTGTTAACATCAGCATAAATGCAACAGATGTTATAGATTTTGAGAAAAACGACCAAATAAAAAAAGTGGAATTTGTTACAACCATCCCTACCCCTAGGGTTGGTTGTAACAGTGTAAGGGGATGGTTGTAACATTCAAATAAAAATGAAGTTACATTATGTATCAATTATATAATCAATTTAAATTATAACTTATTTCGTTTTTAGTGCAGTCTACATAAACATATAAATCATTTGAGGAGCGTTGTTTCAAAACTCATTTTGTCCAAAAATGTGTACTTTTCAAAAATAGCCGTTTTTAATTTATGCCTTTTTCTTAAAGTTATATGTAGAAATAAATTTACCATGCTAAATATAAAGCATAATATAGCATGTCTGAATAAAAAAACAAATAGTGTTCTATAGTTTTTTATTAAGTTAATTAAGCATAAATATTGGACAAAATATGTTTTGAACCATTTGTATGGACATAATACATTTTGAAACACTGGTTTATGGACACAATACATTTTGAAACACTGGTTTATTTTCAAAGCATATTATGTACAAAGAAATGATTCATATTTTGTCCAATAATACCTACTAAAAAATAAAGAAACGCTTATGGCCTATATTTTATGCACAGAGTATGCATAAAATAATATTTTCACTGTATTAACTCAAATTTATATATAGCTTATCATATATTAAATCTTGAGTTATTATGAATGCATGGAATTATGAATGAGAAAATTGTTCAATTCAGGTTCCTTTATTTCATAACTGAAACAAAATAAATTCATATTATAGCCAGAATCTTATAACTGCCGATAAAATAGAGTTAGAGTCGTACAAAGAAACAATAAAACGATAATTTAAATATTCCTCGCCTCTTTGTTTTGGTGTTTTGTGTCTTTTTTTCTTGAGCCAACTGAATGATTTCCTACTAGGACTCCTTGCTCCATGCTTGTGCAACAATATTAAAACAATTTTGTTTAAATTACTAAGGGCTTGTTTCACCACCTTCTGATAAGTGTCGGATTTTCGGATTATGTCAAATGACAAAGACAAAAGTTGTAGATACTTACCTACCTTACTTATCAGAAGGTGGTGAAACAGGCCATTATTTAAATAATCGTACAGTTTGCCGCCACAGACAGACCATAATAAATTGTTATTTTGCTAACAGGTGGACAGACTATGTTTTGAAACACCACTTCACACGGACAAAACATATTTTGAAACAGCGCCTCATTTTGACATTCGATTATTTACTTGACAAATTCGGTTTTTATGCACTAACTTTTGCTAAGTTAGTTACTCTTGCATTTTAAGGCCATATACAACGAAATCTCTTATTTTGATTACTATGGACAAAATACGATTTGAAACAACGCTCCTCATTTCGTTATTAGTACAGTCTACATAAGTCCATAACTTAAACTTTAGGCATAGCACCCACTTTTCATTTGACTTGCTGTTTGAAAAGGGAAAATATCTTATTTGACTGATTTACGCCAAAGAAGAAGAGAAAGAAGGAAGAGAATCCAGAGTTATTTTAACTTCTTCTTTCTTCTTTTGTGCTTTATTTCTTTGGTTTTTTTAATTGTTTTCTTTTCATCTAGAATAGAGCCCTCGATTTTTTTGTATCTTTAGCAGTGTACACAATAGATTTCTTTACTTTTTTAGGTAAGCTTCTTTCTTCTTTGTCTTGAAAGCTTGTTGTAGTATCGGTCATTATTTTAGTTTTTCTGACTTTTGCTTCCCTTTCTATTACTATTTGCCTATAAGTGGGTTTACAGTACAAACTGCATATTTTATTCTGTAAAAATCATAATAATATTATATTTCTTACTGTATAAAGTACCTGTTGGTGCCCATATATACATGAATTCTTTCTGAGGTAGCCTTTGGTAGGGTCTTAATTTCATAGGGACTAAACGATGTCGTGACTTGCTGAACATTAGAAATTATCAGACGATATCGATGGAAAAGCGACATCTGTTGATGGCAAGGCCATTGCTGCTAAAGTTAAGTCTGGAGGGGTTTCTTGGCAGTAATAGTGAAGCTACCAATGATACGATTAGTGTCACTAATAGTGTTGGCGACTGCAACTAACTCTGTGGGGGCAGCAACTCCACAGTCAAAATTGCTTTTAAAAGAGATGATGATGAAGATACACATCTACTAGTCTTTAGTTTATGTATATTAGGTATTCTGGAATAAGAAAATAAGTACTTAAGTATTACTTTGAAATATAAAAAGCACAATAAAACATGTTTTGAGATATCACGATCTTAATCGGGATAAAAGTAACAACTTGTTACTTTCATCCCTAATTTAAAAAAATCCCGAATATGGCAAACACATGTCTATAACTTTAAAATTCGTTAAAAAAATACCGTTTCGATTGCCATATTAGAAAGAAGAATACTTATTCTATTTTAGTGATACTTGACATGCAAGCTTAAACCTACCATATCTATAATATAATAAAACTGTAACAGATCCAATTCTGTACATTGAAGATATTTTGAAAATTTCTTTTGGAGGGCATTCTATAATCGATACTGAAGCCAAAACTGTAATTTTTTTCATTTTTGTCTGTCTGTCTGTCTGTCTGTCTGTATCTTGGCCGCGCATCACGCCGAAACTACTGAATGGATTCGAATGAAACTTGGTACGATTTGAGTTTATACTCCGAGGTAGGACATAGGATACTTTTTATCCCGAAATTCAGCACGGTTCCCTTGGGAGAAAGGATGAAAGTTAAAACGTGTATTTAGCTGTAATTCATTAACGCGTTGTTCGATTTCACTCATTCTTTTTTTGTTAGAAAGGTAATACTTTATATATTGTCCCGTAAATATTTCAAGGTCATAGGTGTTTTAGTTCAGAAATTACAGACATTTATTGGGTTCAAATAACTTGGGACGCGGATGTTTGTACGTACGGCTTATTTTAAACTGGCGTGCGTTTAAATTTATGTTTGTCGGCCTATCTATTTGTTCCAGCTAATCTCCGAAATGGCTGGATCGATTTTGATGGAACTTTCAATGGCAGATAGGTGATGTTAAGGAGTAACTTAGGATACATTTAGTTTAGGTACAAAAAAGAATGATGGGGTCCGATCCGATCCTATATAAAACCTAAAAACACGCGAACGAAGTCGCGGGGGTCAGCTAGTCAAAAATAAACACAGTTGAAAAAAATGGCCAAAACTTACTTTGGAGGTATTTTTGTGGCACCAGCTCGTTATTTCATCAACCGTCGGCATAGCGCCGTGACCGTGACTTTGGTTAGGAGGGGGGTTCAAAATGGCACATTTTGTTCAAACAGCCATTACTGCTAGCTAGCATAACTGGTTCAAAAACTCATTTGTTACGTTCACCCCGTGTTTAGGACTGGCACGAGGATTTATTAAAAAACGGAAAATTTCACTGCACTCAAATATAATTTATTCCACGAGAACAAAAATGGGTGATCGATTGATGATAAGACGGGTGAATGACATTTCATTAAAAAACAGGAGACTCGATGCGCGTTATGTGCGTAATTGCTGTAACTTCTTCACAGGCGCATCTGTCGCCAACATGCCCCCGGGCGTTGAAGGCCTTCCTTCAACCACCTTTATGTCCTGGTCTTTAGTCGGAAGCGGGCAAATTCGAGAAAATGATCTCCTCACAATACCGTTGGCAGTCCTGATATCAGCTACCCGAGCCACACCATCTGGGCCGGGACACAGCGCCACAATGCGACCCAGTCTCCACTTCAGCGGCGGCAGATTGTCTTCTTTTAGAAGGACCAAAGAATTTAGCTCCAATGCTGTAGATTGAGTCTGCCACTTGGTGCGTTTCTGGAGCTCCGAAACATACTCCTTGCTCCAACGTGCCCAAAAATGCTGCCGGAGTTGTTCGATCCGCTGGAATCTCGAAAGATTTTCCGTTTTCCGATTTTGATAGTCTTCAGTCGGAATGGCGGTGAGCGGACGTCCAATTAAAAAATGGCCAGGGGTCAATGGGGTCAAATCGTCTGGATGTGAAGATAACGGAGTGAGCGGACGAGAATTTAAAATAGCCTCGATTTGCGTCAAAGTTGTATACAATTCTTCATAGGTTAAACGACAGTTGCCTAGCACTCTTAACAAGTGAAATTTCGTTGATTTAACACCAGCCTCCCAAATCCCGCCAAAATGCGGAGAATATGCCGGAATGAAGTGAAAATTTATTCCTTCATTTAAAAGATCACTGGACAGTGAGTCAGAATTTTGTTTTAAGAATTTGGCTAAATCATTGTACGCTCCAACAAATGAAGTTCCGTTATCTGAATACAGATGGCGTGGCTTTCCGCGACGAGCCACGAATTTACGCAGGGTTTGAATGTAGCTATTACTAGTCAAATCACCTACCAACTCCAAATGTATGGCCTTTGTGGTGAAACATACAAAAATGGCTATGTACACCTTCACTATACGACAACCACGACCTTGACGACTAGCGGAAGAAATAGGGCCCGCATAGTCAACTCCAACTATTTCAAAGGGGTATCCACCAGGAGTAAGGCGCTGCCGCGGTAAATCACCCATAATAGGAGCTACAACCTTTCCTTTCATTCTTGTGCACTTAACGCAACGACGATAAGTAGATTTAGCCAAACTACGGCCACCGATCGGCCAATAGACTTCTCTTATTGAGGCCAACAACAACTGCGGCCCAGCATGCATGAGCTTTCTATGTTCAAAGTTAAACAACAAAGGCGTACATCGATGTGTGGACTGTAATAGTAATGGATACTTTTTATCATAAGAAAACTCAGAATTGCTAATGCGGCCACCCACTCGCATCAAATTATTCTGATCAAGAAATACATTGAACTTTAATAAGCTACTCTTTTTAGGCAAGGGTTTCTTCTGCAATAAAAGATTATATTCAGCAAATGATTCTATCTGGGATTGGCGAATGATGACATTTAACGAATTATTTAACTCTGTTTCTGTAAGAAACTTCGTTGTAGCACGTCGTCCCTTACATGCTTCAATAAAACGTAACACGTACGCTATTGCACGCCTAAGCCTATTAAAATTTGAAAACCGATCAAACTTAATAAAATCTGAAGAATTTTCAGTTTGAACTAAAACTGACAACTCGGCTCGCGTTTGAGGCACTACTGTAGAAGGCCAATTACTATTAGGTTCTTTCAAAAACCTTGGCCCTGACCACCACATATCGAGAGACTGAATCGCGTCAACGTTAACTCCGCGCGATACATAATCAGCGGGGTTGAGCTCAGTCGAAACGTGTCGCCAAACGCAATCACCGGTTTTTTCCAAAATGTCACCGACGCGATTGCGGACGAATGTTTGTAACTTACTGGGCAACATCTTGAGCCAACCTAACACAATAGTGGAGTCTGTCCAAAAAATAGTACACGCTACATTGACTCTTAACGAGTTGTTAGCCTTTTCATACAGCTTAGCTGCAACCTGAGCTCCGCACAGCTCAAGCCGAGGGATAGTTGTGGCTTTAATGGGTGCCACCCTACTCTTAGCTAGTAATAACCGCACTAAGATGTTGCCACTGCTATCGATACTACGGGCGTAAAGGCACGCGCCATACGCTTTCTCCGAGGCATCGCAAAAAACATGAAATTCTAATCGCACGAACTTGTCAATTAACACGCGACGAGGTACACGTAGACTATTCAAAACATGCAAATTTTTAATTACGTCCTGCCAGGTTTCTTGGATCTCCAGCGTCAGTGGTTCATCCCACGATAATTTTTCTAACCACAAGCTTTGCAGAAACATTTTAAATTTAATAACGACCGGGGATACAAGACCTAGTGGATCGAATATTTGGGAAATCACAGAAAGTATGTCACGTTTAGAATTTCCCTTCGTTGTGATTGAAGTACCGATCGGAAAATACAGCTCATCAGATTCAGGTAGCCTTCCCAAACCTAAAGTTTTACTCGGCTCGTTACCTCCGATATTTAAATCATGCGCGGACTTGGTGGACTCTGACACTAACTGAGGCTCATTAGACTTCCACTTCCTCAGTGGCAAGCAAGCAGCGGCGAGGGTAGCCGTGACCTTACAACGAATGTCCCGCACTACATTCAAATCATCCCCACCGCTCAACAGATCATCGACGTAAAAATCATGAAGAATGATTTCAGCGATCTGCTTGTCATCACACTCAAGTCCTAACTGCTTAAGGCATCTGGTAGCCAAGAAAGGTGCACTTGCGGTACCATAGGTAACCGTATTTAATTCAAATGCCTTAAGCGTTTGGGATGGGTCGTCACGCCATATTATACGCTGTAAATACCTATCATCAGGATGCACAGATACCTGCCGGTACATTTTTTCTACGTCTGCTAAAATTACAAACTTGTGCTGCCTAAATCGTAAAAGAATGGATAAAAGATCGTCCTGCACTGTCGGACCTACCATTTGAATGCTATTTAAGCTTTTAGTGCTGGTGGTAGAAGAGCTAGCATTGAATACCGCCCTCAACTTAGTTGTTGCATGGTCTTCACGCAACACGCCATGATGTGGGATAAAATGTGAATTATTATTCAACTCAAGCTCACATTCCGTCATGTGGCCTAATGTCTGATATTCCGACATAAACTCGCGATACATTTTATACAGTTTCGGTTGTTTCAGTAGCTTGCGTTCTAAAGAGAAAAAACACTGCTTAGCTCGATTGAAAGAATCGCCCAAAACCCTAGGATCTTCCTTTAATGGTATTCTTACACAGAACCGACCGTCGGCTAAACGAGTAGTATTTTTTATAAAATGCTCTTCACATAGCTTCTGTTCCGATGAATAACTAGAGGAAACAGAATTATTTACTTCTTCTAAATTCCAAAACCGTGCGAGTTGACTCTGTATATCTTGATTTAATATATCAGTGGTCGAATTAACGTTAACATAATTACACTGAATAGGTTTGGGTAGATAAGATGTAAACCTGTTACTCATCGGACCAGAAACTATCCACCCTAACCTAGTCTCGCATAGGATAGGCATATTCTTACCTAAATTAATTCTTTGCGATCTTACAATATCCCAAAAAACATCCGCACCTAATATTAAATCCACTGACGCAGACTCATAAAAGTGAGGATCCGCTAAACAAACGTCAGTAGGTAAGTTCAGGTTCGAAATGTCGAATGAACGACTAGGTACGTTATCGGTTAACGAAGGCAACACGAAACAATTTAATTTAGTAGTAAATGTTTCATTTAATGACTTCAAACGTAAGCAACACATTTTATTAATATGCGTAGTTACATTGTTAATACCCAGTACAGAATGATCGATACGATCATGAGGCAGATTTAACTGACGAAACATTTGTTCCGACATAAGGCTGGCAGTGCTACCTGAATCCAATACAGCGCGTCCGATATGTTCGCGATTGTTTGAATCGTACAACTTAACTAGCGCAGTCGACAATAGAACGTCCCCG